>JBAKBP010040360.1:0-13712 GCA_037953745.1 Lithodes maja | reverse complement strand
CTGGAATTTACTGGAAGTGGCCATTCATGATATTTGGGACCCTGCAAAATATTTTGCAAGTGATTTGAAGTGGTTACCTCATGAGCTGATCTAGATCAGCTTTGAGGGGCTAATTAATGGTGGCTGGCAGGTGCAACCCACCAATGAAAATGACTGGCATCAACCATGTTTCATACATTGGGTGATGGAATGTCCATTACAGTTATTTAGAATGGGTTACTGTGCAAAGCTGATCTAGATAATTTTTTTGGAGTGGATATAATCCACTCTCCTGGCCACATCCACCATAGCAAGCCTGCCAGTCGTCCAGTTCCATACATTAGCATTGATAGGTGATACTTTGGTGGGAAAGAACATTGGTTACCTTTCAAGCTAACCAGACCCCCCCCCCCCCCCCGGGCTCCTGCTCTATAACCAACTACAACAAAGTGTGAAGTACGATACCCAATCACAAACACTGTCTCTGCAAAGCAATAAAGTAACTTGTTTCATTGCCCGACACTAAATAATTGGCGTAAATAGTTCATTTTCTCCACGAGATCTCAAATGAAATTTCTCGAAAGCAACTGCAATATGTCGAACACTGTGCAAACAATGCCAATTCATGTGGAAAATGGCCGATTTCAAGTGATAAATATCGTTTCAAGTGTTTATTCTCCATTTCCGAACGATCGTTTGTTCAATTTGTTTTACATTGTTGATTTACCTCGAAAAATGACGAAATCTTAAGTAAAATATATAATTTATATGAAATACGTAATTTAGGGTCGAGAAAACGTCGTTTCCCACTGACAAAAGGTGTATTCGAGTCATTTATTGCGCGCAACATCAGAGAGCACCTAGAACGTCACCAATTAATTAAAGATTCCCAGCATGGATTCACGAACGGTAGGTCCTGCCTCACTAATTTATTGGCATTCTGTTCCCAAGTATATGACGCAGTAGACAATGGCAAAGTAAATTATGTAATATATTTAAATTTCAGTAAAGCATTCGATAAAGTCCCCCACGAAAGATTGCTGAGGAAACTAGAAGCTCATGGAATAGGCGGAGCTCTATTAAGATGGATTAGGTCATGGTTAATTGGTAGGAAGCAAAGAGTTAGCATAAATGGTATACAATCAGACTGGGATATAGTTAAGAGTTGAGTCCCTCAAGGATCTGTTATAGGCCCTCTGCTGTTCATCATTCATATTAACGACCTTGATGTAGGAATAACTAGCAAAATCAGTAAATTTGCAGATGACACTAAAATAGGAAGAGTGATAAATTCTGATCATGATATTCAGGCTCTCCAAAGAGTTTTAGATACACTACATGAATGGGAGGTACATTGGCAGATGAAGTTCAATGTAGATAAATGCAGTAGAGTAAAATTTGGGAAATCTATAGAAAATGCAGGGTATAGATTAGATAACGGGATATAAAAAACTCAGATAATGAAACCGATTTGGAAGTCATCGTCTACTGTGATTTGAAACCTAGAAATCAATGCATTAGTGCTCGAAATAAGCAAATATAGTTCTAGGATTTATATCTAAAAGTGTGAGTAATACACCTTTTTTCAGTGGGAAACAACGTTTTCTCGACCCTAAATGACGTAATTATTTCATATCAATTATATATTTTACTATAGATTTCGTCAGTGATATTTATCACTTGAAATCGGTCATTTTCCACATGAATTGGCATTGTTTGCACAGTGATCGACAAATTTCATTTGAAATCTCATGGAGAAAATTAACTATTTACGCCAATTATTTAGTGTTGGGGAATGAAACAAGTTGCTTTATTGCTTTGCAGAGTCAGTTTTTGTGATTGGGTATCGTACTTCACACTTTGTTGTAGTTGATTAATACGATTGAATCGAAGTGATGTTAGGGTCAGTTATAGTGGACATTAGTCACTTTGCCTCAACATGCCCTATATATGTGTTTTGGAATAGGATAACCGGCGCTTGGTGGATTGTTACACGAGAGGAGAGAGAGGAGATGACTACGTGGCTTTAACTACACAGCATGGAATCAAAGAGCACTATAACCTGGGGTGTAATTAAGAAATATATCGCGGATGGTTAAGTCGAAACACCTAAAAGAGGGGTGAACCGCCCGAGAAAGCCACTTTGCTTTATGTATCCCCACCATAGGTTTTTGTCGTTATCCAATGCTCATTATTGTTGTATACTTTTGTATATCTGTAACCCAAGCTAGCATTGCATTTGATGTGTATATTGTCTGGTCTTTCATATATATATAATATATTATGACATTCCTGCGTATTTGCCTCGCATAAGAGGAAATTCTTAATTGGATCTGTAAAAGTATCCGAATATAGCGGCGATTTTGCCTTGTGTCACCTTTTACATAAACCAAAGTGATGATGATTGACACTATTTACTGGTGGTGATTGATTATGGTGCTTAGACACAGTATGGGTATGTATATACTCTGCTAAGAAATACAGTTATGTTGCTTGACAGTATATGCATATTGAACCTTAAGCTGAATGCATAATGTTAATTAAGGCATAATTTAAGGTTAGATTTGTTAATGAAAGCCAAATGCAATATATAATTTGTTACTTTTGTACAAAATATAAACATCTTAACACCTAACGAGCGGCCTAGGCGGTAATTTATATGTACCACCCAGCGTTTTTTTTTTACCTTAAATAGGGTTGTTTATGTGATCATTTTCATGCCTAAATAAGACCCAGAGCGTAAAACAAGTATCTATCCCTGAAAGGGCATAAACAGAGCTTTCCAAAGACACCCCAACCATCCTTGTACGACCGCTAGTTTTCTTGCAATGATCGCGCAACACGAGTGCAAAAACCATGTAATTAGGTAGTTTCCCTACATAATTCCCTGTATAGCGAGTGCGTGAGGGTGGGGGAGGGTGGGATTCATGTCAGTAGGTCTGCCGCGGTGGTCTGGAGCAGTCATATGCTTGCTACTCTCCTGCCACCACTTATCTCTCTCTCTCAGCAACATTACGTGCTGAATATGGCACACGACATAAGTTGTGAACCGCCACTTAGTCCAAATTTCTTTCACTCGACATATGCTGCGCGCCGCCAGTTAAGGGTTAAGCATAGAAATTAAAACGGAAATGTCGTTTAAGGTGGAGAAATATGCAATTCGATTGACGAATGTCTGTTCACGTATACAGGTGTCTAAATCAAATGCCGAAAGTAATTTACAATTGCCAATTGACGATCTTGATGCTCCATGTCGAATAGTTGTGAAAAAGTCGTAATATAATTATTTAATGTCGGTTCATGTGAACACTTTCCAATTTGCGTGAAAACGGTCGAACAATAATGAAAATATCCTATTCGACCATAGATTTGCCGATATTACTTGAGAAAATTTGCTTCCCACTGAAAAAAGGTGTAGTTAAGACTTTGTTTTGCCCCTTTTAGGTAATAATTAATAAACACAGATATAGCACTGTTGATTTCTCGAATATTAGAGTTTATCATAGGTTAAGTATTGTTACGTCCTGGGATATATAAACACTGGGCTCTTTCTATTTTTTTTTTTTTTTTTTTTTTTTTTTTTTTTTCTATATTCCAACTTACTTCCTCTCGGGCATAGGCTGAGAGCCTTAACATTCACCGCTTTACAATGAACAGTGAAGCCCGTGAGGTCTTGTTCCAGTCTAGGGAGTGAGACATGTGAAGCACGTAGAGTACAACGAGCACCTGCCATCTTGCCTTCACATGAGGCACGGTGCTCACTCATGGCCCGAAACGACCCCATCTCTGAAGCCATCTCGTTCCCGTGCTTCACTGTCTCACCCTCTACACTCGGACTCTCACACTTACACACACAGCTAGGTATGGACTAGGTATGCGGCAACAAGCAACAACGGAAAACGCTAGATCCAACCCTTATCTATAAACCCATGCAACAAACCACCCTAAACCGTCCAGAGTCCTGCCTGGACAACAAGGTATCCTATGACTCGGTTACAGGGTGCACGCACTATAGACTGCTGATAGTCAAGCAGGCTATATAAAAGATCACACAATTAAGTTGACTTAAAGCTTCAAGGAAAAGATAGATAACGGAATTAAATTGCAGAAACAATTTAATAACAAACTAGAAGAAAGTACATTTAACGTTACGTTAATTAATACAACTAATCACCCCTGCGTGAAAGAAGGTGAAAGCAAACAGTCCTCAAAACATCGTACAGGTAGGCAAGATGCAGGTTTCTAAACTGCATGCGGCTACTGTAGGATCTGATGCTTAGCAAAGAAAGTAAGTTACGGATTTAGAGAACTCTTAACTCGTAAGCAGGAATAAATACTAGTGATAGGCCATACAGTGTATAATGGCATAGGTATAATTAAATAAAGGCAGCAACTCGCAACATAACCACATATAGGTGTGCTTCTCACTCTTAGTCAGGCAAGCCTGCTCAGACAGAGTCTCTAAGCCACACCTTGACTCACAATGCTCACAAAGACGGTAAACTGTGGCACAATAACAAGCATACAGATATAATAAACCGCTAGCTGTTAATCTGCCAGGTGGCAGAGGTCTAGCCGGAAGGATATAGGCTTCGGATACCCGGGCTGAGCCACCTGCTCTAGCCTAGGGACGTTCCCAAGTCTGTGCGCCAAATTACTCTAATTGAAAGGGTGCTCTCTTGAGAGACTCAGATCCCAAGTATCTGACTTTCTCCTGGCGACCCTAAAACAAACGCAAGACGTGCTAGCGCAGTGCTGAGTGGACTAGGCAAGGGCCCTCACACAACACAACACTAGACACACAGGCACACAGACAAGAAAATACCCCCAGACTCCCACGGGTATCCTAGTAAAGTCGTGCAGGGCCACAGGACTCGCACCAGCAGACTTTACTTAAAGGATCGCAAAAAAAAACTCCCCTCCGGTCTAGCCCCTGCTCACCTGCCACAAGAACACACTAGCAAGCATGAAACCACCAAATATGAGACAACAAAAAAGCTTCCTAGGTCTCATTTACAATTACATCTCTGCATAAGGCCCAAAATCCTATCTAGTTATCTGAGAGCTCGTTGTTAATACAATAATAGATATAAGGTCTATCAAGGGGATGGGATAATTAAATAGATTGGTGAAGTAGTGGAAAGAAGGTATACAAAGTAAGAGAGAAAGTTTCTAAGTGGGGTTGAGAGGGACAGATATCAAGGGGGTCCGAAGGGTACGACAGTGAGGTGAGCTCTGAGTCTTGAATCTGTCTGGACCCCACCCTAGGCATGCGAAATACATCCCATGCTTGGCAACACTCAACACCGTTGCCGGGTCAAAATCGTCTACCCCTTGCGTGAGTCGAAACTAAGCCTAACATTGCGATCAATTGGCAACAATCAGGCTCGTCCCAAGCTAGTCTCTCCGCGCCCGCGCGAAGCAACGTCCCCCAGCCGGTCTCTCTCTCCCGCTCGTCTCCTCCCACTCTCACTTTTTTTTTTTTTTTTTTTTTCTATGTGATTGCGGGAGGCAAAAGGCATAACTGCCTATAGCGAGTGCCTCCCCCATAGTTGAAAGAGTGACAGGGCCAAAATCAAGGGACGTTCGAGCCAAAATGCCTGGACACACAGAGTTTGAAGCAATTTAAGTCATAGGAAGAGGGAAAGACTGATTCTGGGAGAGAGTTCCAGAGCTCAGATGTTGAGTAGAAGAAAGTTTGAGAGTAACATTTCACTCTTGGGTTGGAGAGTTGCACAGAGTAGGGGTGGGATTGAGTTGCAAGACGGGTACCACGTGCCGTACGTAAAGGAGGTGGTATGCACTGGGATAGCTCTGAGGAACACTGATTATTATAGTAGTGATAGAATAGCGAGAGAGATGCAACATTGCGGCGGAGAGAGAGAGAGATTGCAGAGAGTTGGTGAGTGGACGGGAGTTAATGATACGAAAGGCCTTCCTTTCAACTTTGTCTAGGAGAGCGGTGTGAGAGGAACCTCCCCACACATGTGAACAATACTCAATACTAGACTTACATCTTATATATTATAATGAAACAATCAACTATCGAGAATAAAATATACTAAGATGCGTTGGTTAAGAATAAGGGCAGCTTCAAGCTGTGAAACAACATAAGAATAACCCAGACATTAGTTACATTGTCGTAGGATATATACTAAGGAAAAGCCGGCTGGCCGGCTGCCGCCAGCCGGATTCTAAACGGCTGGGCAGCCGACACGCGCGCATGCCCGCACGTGGCTACTATGCAGGAGCGTCACACCTCCCCCAAGATATAAGACACTTGACTAAGTTCTTCATATCTAACAGAAAGCTTCTCATAGTACCACACACTGTTGCGACACAAGGCACTATATATAAAAAAATAAAATAAAGACTGTTGCACTCCACCGAGCAAGTTCAACTAACTTAGTGACAATAAGCGAAAACATTCAACTTAGATACTGCTACAACATCTTATACAAAATTCTACACGTTATAAAAATAAAGAGTTTTTATAAGGTTTTTGCTTTTTTAATTTGTTTTTGGTGGCTGCACTTACAGGGGCAAGTCTATTTTCCTCCACTCTCAACACACACTGACTGAACGGCGAGGGTTCTCCTGCAAACAAACCCTCCCGTGACAAACAATCAGCCAAAACATTATCAGTGCCCTTAGCATGCCACACATCCAACTTGTGTCCCGGCAGCAAAACAACACCTGGCACTGATAAACTGCCCAGTTCATCACAAGACTGGCATTTCTCTTCGCTCTTTCCGGCAACGGGGCCTGCCAATAACCTTTCACTAGTTCTACCTTCGTGATAGGCGATGCAGCCCCGAGGCGGTCTATGGTGTCGTCAACTCTCGATAAGGTATAGGCGTCTGTCAGGGATAATGCACACACACACTCTCGCAATCAACACACTCACTGATCTTGCCACTTAACACAGGTTGCAAAGTTACAGGCAACGACCACTCACAACATTCCTTATCCCTCAGACCCTTCGTCAACACGTAATCCAGCTCTGCTTGCACCACAGGCTTTCGAGCAGGATTTATATGGTAGGGAATTAAACTGAGCCTTGCACTGTCTCCAGCCTGCATGTCGGATTCTACCCCGTACATCAGGCCTGGAGAAGCAACAAACATGCGGATGCACTGCCACAGCCTAGTAAACAACTTATCTCGCAGAATAACAATCCTAGTGCCCTTCCACAACCCAGCCGAGACTGCAGCTTCTAACCTGTAGTCTCCCTCCTTCTCCACCTTCGTCCCTAGAACAGCTAGGTCATGAGAGGGACAATCAGTACCACCTGTGCAGTCACTCCCATAGCTCATTATTGCTAAGGCTTCCCCGCCGATACCGTACATGCGCACCCCCGCATTCCTTGTGACGACATCTGCCTGCGCAGCATCACCGCTTTTAGCGACATGGCCAGATACAGTCGGTCTATGGTAGGGCTGTTGCATTAGACTAGAGCAGCATTGGGAGGCTATGCGACGACCGGGCACAGCCACTCCACAGCCAACCTCACCAATCTGCTCAATGTCCTCCTTTTGACCACCACCTTTGGCAGCCATGGGTCGACCCTGACCTGTCAACCATGCCAAAGCCTCGTCGCCCACCTTGAACCACCGAAACCACGAGGCTAACAGTCTTTCAACATTCACGTGACCTGCCCGCGGAACATCTTGCACCGCCCGAGTTGTGAGACTCAGGGGCTCGGCACGACCAGTGGGGTATGAACCGAGCTGGTGCTGGAGCACTGCACACTGCTGCTGAGGCAGGTGCTCTAGCGCTTCCACAACCACCAGACTCGTGTCCCCCGCCCACTGCTCCGCCGAGACATGACAATCCCTACTCTCCTCCACCTGTGCCCTACTGCCCCCCTCTCCTTCTCCACCTTGGCCGCGGCAGACCAATGCAGGGACAGTAGGCTGCTCAGGTGGTTGCCTCACAAACTCCTCCAACAGGTTCACATGACATGTTTCCCCGTCCTCGTGTTTGATCTCGACAGCACCATTACCACACTTCTGAACTTCCGGATCCTCCAACTGCAGTTTACAAATATCTGAGGGAACCAACCTGTCTAGATGCTTCCGAAGCAACCCAAGTCCTCCCCCAATATCAAACTGAGCAACCCTTTTTTCTCTCCGTGTGTAACGTTGCTGCCTCGGAGTCTCTTCCTGCCCTACCTCCTCACTAGCTGTGACAGGTCCTGGGGCCTCTCCAGACTCTAACATAGGTGCCAATAATGAGTCACCAAGAAACACTGCCGGCTCAAAACTCTCCAATTGACCAACACTTCCCGTTTTCTTGTGACCTTTCCTCCGCGGTTTGATAGACTGGTGGCTGCAAGGCTCCGGATGTCTGAGAACGCGTCACAACACACGCCATGGTTTGTACGCTACACTTCTCAACCCACTCCTGTTCCTCCCTACTAACGTCGGCCGCCTTCTCGGCAACGACCAAGGGTGAAACCTTAGAAGCAGGCACCGCAAAGTCGTTGCCGAGGAGGAGGTCGACGCCCCCAACAGGCAAGTTCTCTACGATTCCGACATCCAGCTCCTTCGCCACACCACCCACCTCCAGCTCCATCTGCACCAGCGGGTTGGACTTTGTAGCATTGATCCCCTGAACTACCACCACCCGAGCAGCGTTAATCGGCCTACCAGTAAAGTTCTTTAACAAGGTCTGAGAAGCCCCAGTATCACGCAATAGCTTAACTCCTCGCCTTTCGCCAGCCCACCTCACAAAACCATGCCCTCTATGACCCCCAAAAACGTCGCGGACAGGGTTCGAGCCTTCCGGACTCTTGAACACAGGCTGTGTCCCAACCTCTGACGAACTACCCTTGGCAAACTCAGAAGATATAGGCGACACCCCTATGCTGCGGGTCAATGACACAACCTTGTTTGGTGGCCTGTTCGGACAAGCATTTGCAAAGTGACCCTCCTTGTGACATGCAAAGCACTCTTTACTCTTTGGATTCCCTTGGGAGTGGGAGGTACCATTAGACTTCTTATACGGGACGGTATTTAGTTTATGTTCAGTTTTATTGTCAGTGCTACCTGGTTTTGTGTATTTATGTGTATCAAAATTCTTGGGAGGGGGAGGGGTACGATCCTTTGCACCCGACTCACTCCTAGCTGCTGCTTCGCACCCTCGAATTAATGACAGTCGGAGGTCAGCCATTTCTGCTGCCTCCTGGAGAGTTCTAGGATTTTTTTCCTTTATATTTAATGTTAAGTCCCCGCCTGTGCACTTAAAGAACTGCTCCAAGAGAACCAACTCCCTCAACTCCTCAAAAGTAGCTGCCCTCTCAGAACGCAGCCTATGTCGTAGTGCATCAGACAAGTCCCGGGCGTGTTCTAGGAAGGTACTATCCTTGCCCTTAGTAACACCCCGAAACTTCAAGCGGTAAGTTTCTGGTTGTAACTCATAGGCCCGTAGCACAGCCTTCTTTAGCTCATCATAAACTACACAGGACTCTAAAGGTAGTGCATCATACGCTTTTAGCCCCTTTCCTAGGAGTCTTGATGAAACTAATGCTGCCCACTTTTCCTGAGGCCACTGGTGTTCCTGACACTTCTTCTCAAATCACATAAAAAACTCAGTCACACATGATTCATCGAACACAGGAACTAGTTTAAGCAGGTGCGACAATGATTGGTCCCGATGTCTGTTACCTCCCCCAATATTTCGCCCTGTTACCTCCACTCGAGATATCTCCAGCTCCCTGTCAGCCCGATACCTAGTAGACTCTGCCTGCAGTTCAGCCTCTCGTACGGCAGCCTCAGCCTGCACACTAGCCTGTCTTTCGGTAGCCTCAACCTGAGCTCTAGCAACCTCAGCCTGCACTCTAGCAATCTCAGCTTGCACACTAACCTGTCTTTCGGCGGCCTCAACCTTGGCCATCTCAAGCCGAAACAACAAATCTGGAGTCAACCCTTGAGGAGGGGAAGGTGCATTTAATGGAGAGGGTCCCTGTGATTGAATTCCACGCTGCCATTGACCATCAACTTGGGGGTATGTACTAAATTCAGGCACCCTGACGTTTGATACGGGGGTAGAGTGGAGGGGGGGGGGGCTGGGGACCGGGGCCCCCAGTCGCCTCTCCACCCAGGTCTCTCCCTTCTAAACCCAATATCAAAGTCCTCAGCTGATCTTTCCTCATGCCACTTAAACCCTGGTGACCCTGAAGACCTGCCACACACTTTAAGCCATACTTATTCAGCTTCAACACCCTGGCAGCGGTAAGGGGCACCTCTAAAAATCTTCTAGCACCCTCCTCGCTATCGACTAGCCACTCCACAGGTCTTTCTCCCTCCGAGCCTGTATCGTGACCTGACCCATCACTGTGTTCTGATGTATTAGACATGTTTTGTGCACTGCAGTAATTATCACGGTTATAGAATGTGCCTTATCTCCTATGCAAGTATGTATATACTAATGTTATTTAAAGTCTTTAATGTGTTATATTGGTTGCTCCAAAAAAAAAACTCTATGTCCACTGTATTCCTCTAATCATAAGGAATCTCAAAACAAATGACCACTATATTCCTCTGTTCAGTAAATCCTATGCAAGGTCGCCATTTGTTACGTCCTGGGATATATAAACACTGGGCTCTTTCTATTGGACTAGGTATGCGGCAACAAGCAACAACGGAAAACGCTAGATCCAACCCATATCTATAAACCCAGGCAACAAACCACCCTAAACCGTCCAGAGTCCTGCCTGGACAACAAGGTATCCTATGACTCGGTTACAGGGTGCACGCACTATAGACTGCTGATAGTCAAGCAGGCTATATAAAAGATCACACAATTAAGTTGACTTAAAGCTTCAAGGAAAAGATAGATAACGGAATTAAATTGCAGAAACAATTTAATAACAAACTAGAAGAAAGTACATTTAACGTTACGTTAATTAATACAACTAATCACCCCTGCGTGAAAGAAGGTGAAAACAAACAGTCCTCAAAACATCGTACAGGTAGGCAAGATGCAGGTTTCTAAACTGCATGCGGCTACTGTAGGATCTGATGCTTAGCAAAGAAAGTAAGTTACGGATTTAGAGAACTCTTAACTCATAAGCAGGAATAAATACTAGTGATAGGTCATACAGTGTATAATGGCATAGGTATAATTAAATAAAGGCAGCAACTCGCAACATAACCACATACAGGTGTGCTTCTCACTCTTAGTCAGGCAAGCCTGCTCGGAGAGAGTCTCTAAGCCACACCTTGACTCACAATGCTCACAAAGACGGTAAACTGTGGCACAATAACAAGCATACAGATATAATAAACCGCTAGCTGTTAATCTGCCAGGTGGCAGAGGTCTAGCCGGAAGGATATAGGCTTCGGATACCCGGGCTGAGCCACCTGCTCTAGCCTAGGGACGTTCCCAAGTCTGTGCGCCAAATTACTCTAATTGAAAGGGTGCTCTCTTGAGAGACTCAGATCCCAAGTATCTGACTCTCTCCTGGCGACCCTAAAACAAACGCAAGACGTGCTAACGCAGTGCTGAGTGGACTAGGCAAGGGCCCTCACACAACACAACACTAGACACACAGGCACACAGACAAGAAAATGCCCCCAGACTCCCACGGGCATCCTAGTAAAGTCGTGCAGGTCCACAGGACTCGCACCAGCAGACTTTACTTAAAGGATCGCAAAAAAAAACTCCCCTCCGGTCTAGCCCCTGCTCACCTGCCACAAGAACACACTAGCAAGCATGAAACCACCAAATATGAGACAACAAAAAAGCTTCCTAGGTCTCATTAACCTCTGAAGTGCGCACGGGGGTAATTGAAAACCTCCCCCTGTGCTGACGTATTTGAGGTTTTTCGTCACTAAAATATTCATTGTACCATTAATAGCATTAATAATTATCCATATGCGCCTATTATGGGTTGATTATAAAGGTATTAACCTGAAACAACAATAAAACGAGTGAAAACAGCGTTTGGATGGTCAAAATCGGAGATATAGCCCGCGAGTTGTATAATGTATGGGTGAGGCAAGCTACCTTCCCGCCAATTTTCTCCAAGGCCACTGCGACACAGTCGATCGATACTCTCTCTCTCTCTCTTGCACTCGATTGCTATCAGTGATGACAACACCCTGCTTGCAACTCGCTAATGTTAGCACGAAAATATACCTCAGAATAAGGGAATAATAGGGAAAATAGGTGATAACTGAGGGATAGGAGGAAAGTGGGGAAGGAGGGGAGGTAGAGGACTGAGATTTTGCATGGCCCAGGGGCCAAAACAAAATAAAAAAACAGAAAAATAAAAATATATATTTTTTTTTTTTCGATGTCAAAAGTTGATTTTTAATTTTACTTACTCAGGAGAGTCTTCCCGCAGTCCGCCGGGGGAACTCTTAAGAGTCTTCCCGCAGCTCCCGGGTTAACAATTACATCTCTGCATAAGGCCCAAAATCCTATCTAGTTATCTGAGAGCTCGTCGTTAATACAATAATAGATATAAGGTCTATCAAGGGGATGGGATAATTAAATAGATTGGTGAAGTAGTGGAAAGAAGGTATACAAAGTAAGAGAGAAAGTTTCTAAGTGGGGTTGAGAGGGATAGATATCAAGGGGGTCCGAAGGGTACGACAGTGAGGTGAGCTCTGAGTCTTGAATCTGTCTGGACCCCACCCTAGGCATGCGAAATACATCCCATGCTTGGCAACACTCAACACCGTTGCCGGGTCAAAATCGTCTACCCCTTGCGTGAGTCGAAACTAAGCCTAACGTTGCGACCAATTGGCAACAATCAGGCTCGTCCCAAGCTAGTCTCTCCGCGCCCGCGCGAAGCAACGTCCCCCAGCCGGTCTCTCTCTCCCGCTCGTCTCCTCCCACTCTCACTAGACTTACATCTTATATATTATAATGAAACAATCAACTATCGAGAATAAAATATACTAAGATGCGTTGGTTAAGAATAAGGGCAGCTTCAAGCTGTGAAACAACATAAGAATATCTCAGACATTAGTTACATTGTCGTAGGATATATACTAAGGAAAAGCCGGCCGGCCGGCTGCCGCCAGCCGGTTTCTAAACGGCTGGGCAGCCGACACGCGCGCATGCCCGCACGTGGCTACTATGCAGGAGCGTCACAGTATCAATCATAAAAGCGCACTTAGGAGTCTTGGAACATAGACACAATAGGTCAAGAAAGCACTTCTAGAACAGAGTTAGTATGAGTTGAGAAATAACACAATTCATCAATCACATATCACTTTATCATGGGGGATGCAGTAAAGAAAGGTGTCACTGAGATTGAGTTTACGTGTAAGGTTGGTGGGTGTGTGGAGCTGTATGGAAAGATATAGATAGTCTCACAAGGAGTCTATGTACAAAATATTTCACCTTATAACGATAGACAAATGTGGTTTGTGTCCTCAGCTATAGAGGCCTATCAAATGAGAAGGGAGGTCTGGTATACAGCCTTCAATTAGCTAAGTCTTTGTTCTTGAGTCGTGGTCCAACATCTATGGATCTTCTCTTAGCTCGTCCTTGTAGTGGGTCAACGGCAGGGTTGGTATTGGACCTCCGACAGCGTCCTTGGAATGGCTCAACGGCAGGGTCTGTAGTGGTCCTCCGGCAACGTCCTCCAGCAGGTCTCGACCCACTGGACACCTTGCTATCCAGGGGATAAGTTAGGAGTGCCATTTCTGGCGACCTAGCAATTTCCCTGCTCGAGTCTAGGATATTTGACTGACCAGTGTGCCGGTAACGAACCT
>JBAKBP010040359.1:0-13712 GCA_037953745.1 Lithodes maja | reverse complement strand
GTATGTTATGAAAGGGTCTTGGTTCTAACCCTCATCCTGCAAACCCACTCCCTCCCCTCGCTCACTCTCACCTCTCACTCACTCATCACTCACTCACTCACCTCTCCTCTCTCTCTCTCTCTCTCTCTCTCTCTCTCTCTCTCTCTCTCTCTCTCTCTCTCTCTCTCTCTCATCCAACTCCTAATATCTGGTATCTGATTCAGCTGCTGTAGGTGTGTATATTCTCAGGTGTTTGTCTTTACCCTCCTTCTGACCATCATCCTACCACCCACCACGATCACCCCACTCACTCTCACATATAATCAATGCATCTATCTCTCTCTCTCTCTCTCTCTCTCTCACACACACTCACACACACACACACACACACACACACATACATAAGTCCCCTATCATCCCACTCGTTAGGATGACCAATCAGCTGCCGCAGGTGTATACACTCTGAGAGGGTCTTAGTGGTACCCTCATCCTGGTGACCCCCCCCCCCCCCATTCCTCCCACCATGGCGTCCAACCACATCACCTGCCTATATTTATGTTACTCAGTTACTCAGTTACTCAGTTACTTGTTCGTCAAGGGGAATCACGCATAGCGAGCTAAGCTCATTATTATCGCGCCTCCTTAACTGGGAATGTATTGCGTGAAATGCATGTTAAGTGTTTTATGTACTGTTGGAATGGCTGTGGATGTGTGTGTAGTCTGTATTTAGCCAATTGGCGACATCGGAAACGAAGGCATAGGGTGGATCTGTTTGGTACCATTCTCACTATAGACGGTACCGTCTCGCCCGAAGGCTTAGATAGCCATCAGCTTAGGTGAACCATATGATACCCATCTCGCCTTGTACCATTTTTGCCAACCCCAGATGGGACGTCACAACGTCGTCCACTTATTCCAGGTACCTATTTACAGCTAGGTGAACTGAGGCTAACACATGAAAGGAGACAAGCCCAATTTGTCTCCGCCCGGTCTGGGATTGAACCCCCGACCCCTCGTGTGTGAGACGAGAGCTCTACCTACTAGACTACGGGCTGTGTGTGTGTGTGTGTGTGTGTGTGTGTGTGTGTTACTCTCAGTTACTCAGTTACTTGTTCGTCAAGGGGAATCCACGCAAATGCGAGCTAAGCTCATTATTATCGTGCCTCCTTAACTGGAATGTATTGCGTGAAATGCATGTTAAGTGTTTTATGTACTGTTGGAATGGCTGTGGATGTGTGTGTAGTCTGTATTTAGCCAATTGGCGACATCGGAAACGAAGGCTTAGGGTGGATCTGTTTGGTACCATTCTCACTATAGACGGTACCGTCTCGCCCGAAGGCTTAGGTTGACCAGTAGCTTAGGTGAATCATATGATACCCATCTCGCCTTGTACCATTTTTGCCAACCCCAGATGGGACGTCACAACGTCGTCCACTTATTCCAGGTACCTATTTACAGCTAGGTGAACTGAGGCTAACACATGAAAGGAGACAAGTCCAATTTGTCTCCGCCCGGCCGGGGGATTGAACCCCCGATCCCTCGTGTGTGAGACGAGAGCGCTACCTACTAGGCTACGGGCTGTGTGTGTGTGTGTGTGTGTGTGTGTGTGTGTGTGTGTGTGTGTGTGTGTGTGTGTGTGTGGATCATTTTCGCCAATTTGTTCATATATTTATTAGTTTTAAAGTTTCTTCCCTAGACCTCCATCAAACTTAAAGTAACCATCTATTAGATCTTCCTTTTACATTAATTTGTACATTTTCCCATATTACAGACTCACTATCGTTCGCCAGGAAAAAATCGACATCTAAATAACACGAAAGGTCTTTATATTGACACAAAAATAGGGCGAAAGATCTTAAAATCGACAAACTAATGGGGAAAACATCTTAAAATCTGAAAACTAATGGGGCTAAACATGGGGGAGAAAGTGATCTAGAAAAACGACCCATGTCCCCTAAAAGGAATTTATATAGGGCCTATCACTTGCTTATTTATATATTTATTAAATATGAATTTTTATTTTAGTTTCCTCTCTTGGTCTCTGCCAAACAACAATTTTCGGGAACTCTGGTTTGGAAGCTTGTTGTGTTATTTCAGCCAACCAAAACAATTAATTTTAACTGGAGATGGGTCGTTTTTCTGGTCCCCTTCTTCCTGATTGTTTAGCCCCATTATTTTTCAGATTTTAAGACGTTCGGCTCATTAGTTTGGCAGTTTTAAGTCCTTTCGCTCAATTTCTTTGTCAATATTATGACTTTTCGTGTCATTTAGGTGTCGATTTTTTCATGGCAATCGATAGCGAGCCTGTAATTTTAAGAGGAACCGGCCTTCGGCTGGAACATTTTTCTATCGAAAATTTTACACATTTATCATAAAAGGGGGTCTAGGGGGTGTTTTAAAGTTCGATGGAGGTCTAGCAAGGAAACTAAACAAATTATTAATACTGTATATTAATTTATAGACCACAAAAATAGCCACTATCCCCTTAAGTCTAATTGTTGATACCGACGCCTTAACCCCTTCACCACCGGGTCGTACTCTTCTTTATATGTTAGCATTTATTAGGGGCTATAATTCAGCTTAAAAAGGACATGCAGCAATTAAATGGCTTCTTATAGTATATCAATTCACCCTTTTAACTACCACATATCCTTCCTGAACTGTATAACATCGAATACATATAGCTGAAGTAAAACAAAATGACATCCCCGGTACTGAAGGGGATAAAGCTATATACCAACAAGTTCTTGACCAAACCTACCAGAAACTGCGTCTGTGTTACTGGGTGTTAATGCAAGCAGGGAGTTTGGTAAGGATGTGCCATGTCTCTTATCTAGGTCATGGTAGGTGAGCTTCTAGCTTAAGGGGGTAGTATTTCGTTTTTTGGTATATTATTATGTGTGTGTGTGTGTGTGTGTGTGTGTGTGTGTGTGTGTGTGTGGTTTTTTTTTTTTTTTTTTTTTTTTTTTTTTTTTACACCGACCAACTTCACATCTAAACTTAATTAATGAAATCAACAAATATACTGTATGTGGCACTATATATATATTTATTTATTTTTGAGTGTCCTCGCTAGACATTCATCAAGCTTAAAAAACACCCCATAGACCCCATTTCTAGATAAATTTGTAATTTTTTCAGTAGTAAAATGTCACGGCCGAAGGACGGTTCCTTCTAAAATTACAGGGTCCCCAGGAAACAAATCGACACCTAAATGGCAGGAGAAGTCTTAACATTGACAAAGGAATGAGTCAAAAGATCTCAAAATCGCCAAACTAACGGAACGAACGTCTTAAATTCTCAAAACTAATATGCTAAACATGAGGGAGATGGGTGTCCAGAAAAAGCGACTACCTCCCCCTAAACTAGAGTGCCTAATATTGAATGCTGGTTTTAGCTCATTTAAAGTCAACTGAGTTCAAATAAGTGAATATCTCCATTTGTGTTTGTTTTATACGTCTCTATGTACACTAAAAAAATATATATATATGTATATTCTAAATAAAGTCAAAGCTAGCATAGACTATATTGAATCGAATCTTCTCTTTAAGATTTTTTGTGTTATGTTGTTCGAGTGCTCGGAATCCAGTATCTTAAGGGGAGACTGGTCGTTTGTTTGGTCTATTAATTCATTAATTCATGTATTCATATATTTTTTAGTTTCCTCCCTAGACCTCCATCAAGCTTAGAAAAACATCCCCTAGACCCCCCTTCAAGATAAATTTGTACATTTATCGGTAGAAAAATGTCTTGGCCGAAGGCCGGTTCCTCTTAAAATTGCAGGGTCGCTGTCACTCGCCAGGAAAAATCGACACCTAAATGGCACGAAAGGTCTTAAAATTGACAACGAAATGGGGCGAAAGGTGTTAAAATCGACAAACTAATGGGCCGAACGTCTTATAATCTCAAAACTAGTGGGGCTAAACATTAGGGAGAAGGGGGTCCACAAAAAAAGGTCTTTCTCCCCTTAAAGTGTGCTCATGTCTACCAAGGAGGGAAGAGCAGGTGCCCATTCAAGAGGCAGGTGTGGTGCAAGGTCTTTGTGTGCGTGTGTGGTGGAGGCCGATGTATGCGGGTGACAGGTGTGTATGTAATAATAATAATAATAATAATAATAATAATAAACGGTTTATTAAAGAATGGCAGCCTCATGAGCTGAAAATACACATTTTACAATTAATGGATGAACATGAGATGTATAGATATGAGGATGGTAAGCTTAGTTTACAAACAAAATAAATAAATACAATAATGATGCATGTGCAGAATACAAATTATCATAAAATAACCATGAGAGTAAGTGATATACAGTACATATACACATTTATTTACTTACTCATATACAGAACATACGTATATACACGTACGTGCGTACATACATATACATACATGTATAGGAACATAAGAACATGCAGTAAGTGTGCACATGTCCGTATACACAAACGCTCATGTATACACACAAACATACATACATACGGAAACTGTTTTGGTATGTGAGGGTAAAGAGGGTGCAGGTACTACAATGGGAGGTTAATCCTCGGTAGTGTAGGTGTGTGTGTGTGTGTGTGTGTGTGTGTGTGTGTGTGTGTGTGTGTGTGTGTGTGTGTGTGTGTGTGTGACAGAAGGCGAAATATGGAAGAGCTGGGCGTTCTATTGTTAAGGGTGGAAATACATGGATGAAGATACGCGAACACTTAATAATAGATAATGCTTATGCATAGATTTATAATCAGAAGTTGCGCTAGTGAGCAATATGTTCTCGCTCATATGTACGTATATTTACATACATATGTGCATATGACCATATAAATACACGTACAGTACATATATATATTATAACCTTATATTCTCAACCGGGCTCGAACCATTGACAACACATACACACAGACATACATATACATAAATATATGCACATTATATGCATATATGCTCTTCTCTTATCCTACCTGATACTATCAGCCGGGCTCGAACCACAAACAGTATACACTATAGACACATATATATATACATAAATAACGCATACATACATACACATATTCGCACACATACATACACATATACTGCACATACATAGATACATATATACACATATACATAAACAAACTCAAGCAAATACATACATAATTATATTCTAATACACACACGCACACACACTTATGCATATATTATTAAAGGTGGGCGCGTATATATGGTGTGACAGGCCGTTATTACACATTATTAATAATATTAACAATGGTTGGGATAGGGCTATTTTTATATCTGTCAGTTCTTGCTCTTATTGGTTGGAGTGTGTTGAAATGACGAGCTGCACGTGTAGGTCTAGGGGCGTCTGGTGGAAGTAAGTTTCTGTGTCGTGGGTGAACAAGCAGCTTGGATGCAAACTGTTTGAGTGTGTTGTAGTGGTGGGTTGAGAGTGCAGGTATGCTAAGGGTGGTGAGAGCTTCCTCGTACCCTGGATATGTGCCACCCAGGATGATCCTGCATGCCCTCCTCTGAACTCTCTCCAGTTGACGTTGTTGTGTTAAGGTTAGAGAGGAGGACCAGGCGGGAGAGGCGTAGGTGAGCTTAGGGAGTATGAAGGTGTTATATATACTCTTCAGCTCATTCTCCGGCGCCCCCAGGGATCTCAACCGCCTTAGCATAAACAACTTGTAAGTGGCGGTCCTGACTGTGGTAGTTACATGTTTCTTCCAGTTCAGTTTGTTGTCCACAGTGATTCCGAGGAGTTTGGTGGACTCGACAAGCTGAAGGGGATGAGGACCAATTGTAACAGTGGGTGGAGGAAGGTCGGTAACGGAAGTGTTGATGTGCATGACCACTGTCTTGTCATGATTGATAGTCACATGATTGTCTGTGGTCCAGGCTTGAAGACGGTCGAGGATGTCTTGTAGGGGGTCATAGTTAGGAGAGGTGTTATCGACAGTAATGCCGACTGTCGAGTCGTCCACGTACTTCCAGTGGAATGGGGTGTCCTTTAGGGCATCATTAATCAATATGAGGAACAATAGAGGCCCCATCTTTGTGCCTTGTGGGACTCCACATGTGATGTCTAGGAAGGTGGAGATGAAGCCTAGGTATCGCACTGCTTGTCGTCTGTCACTAAGGAAGTCGGTCAACCACGCAACCAGGGTAGGATGTAGCCCCAACTTTATGGCTTTGTTGATGATGATGGTGTGGTCAACAAGGTCAAATGCTTTCCTGAAGTCAATAAAGGCAAGGGCGAGGGAAGTCTTTCTCTTCTCATGTGTGTGTGTGTGTGTGTTTCTGTGTGTGTGTGTGTGTGTGTGTGTGTTTCTGTGTATGTATTTTTGTGTGTGTGTGTGTGTGTGTGTGTGTGTGTTTCTGTGTGTGTGTTTGTGTGTGTGTGCGTGTAGAGTAAGCAGGTGTGTACGGGTGACAGGTGTGTGTGTGAGTGTGTGTGTGTGTGTGTGTGTAGAGTAAGCAGGTGTGTACGGGTGACAGGTGTGTGTATCTGACATAAGCTACCTGTGTGGGAGGATAGGTGCAAGGTAAAGCCGGCATCACTCGACCACTCTAAAGCTGGCGTCACACGAGGACATTTATCTGATAATATAGTCCGTTCATTATAGATAGGCCAACACTCTGGACCACTAACCTCTATAACTCATAAACGGCTAGAGTAATCGAGCTAATATTTTTAACATTTGGGAAGGGTCAACCAAGGAATAGGTGTGGAAATGTACAGCCCCATTTGTTCTAGCCCTTTTTGAGTTACAGAGGTTAGGGTTCACGATTTATGGCCTACCTACCTGTATACTGAATCGACTAGGCTGGGAGACATTTTATCAGATTAAAAACACACTACTAAAAAAAAAAAAAAAAAAAAAGGCTGTTATTATAGTAAATTAATTATAGGTAAAAGTGATCCCTAACCTCCGTGACTCAAAAGGGGCTAGAACAAATGGGCTATAACTTTCCACACCTACTCCCTGGCTGATTCTTCGCAAATGGTAGAAATATTAGCCAGCTTTGGTTAAAAAAGCTTGATGGAGGTCTAGGGAGCAAACTACCCCCCTCCCCACCCCATTAAAAAAACAAAAAAAAAGGAAATATTCTACGAGTTTAACATTTAGCCCAGGTCAAACATGGGGACTCAAATGCCGGTATCACACGAGAGCTTTTATAGTCAACATTCGATGATCAACATTTTTCTGGCAACATTTCTGAAATATTTTGCACTGGTATCGGAAACTAGACTGATGGTAGGTGAATTAAGATCATCTAAATATTATAAATGTTGACCTCATAAGCTGCCAGACCAGTGTTGAGGATAAATGTTGAGGGAAAAAAGGGCTCGTGTGATACCGGCTTAAATTTCCCTGCCTTTTCTTAATCCATCGTTCACCTCCCCCGCCCATCAGGCTACCCAAGGACGACAACAACAACAACAACAACAACAACAACAACAACAACAACAATCAGCTTCCACAAATAAGTAAGGTAATAAGGTATGTGTTAAGGGGGTAGTGCTTGGTTTTTGGTCTATGTATTTATTAATGTATATATTTTTTAGTTTCATCGCTCGATCTCCATCAATCTTAAAATAGCACCCCCTACACCCACTTTCAAGATAAATTTGTACATTTTTCGGTAGGAAAATGTCCCGGCCAAAGGCCGGTTCCTTCTAAAATTACAGGCTCGCTATCGCTCGCCAGGAAAAAATCGACACCTAAATGGCACGAAAAGTCTTAACATGACGAAGAAATGAGTCGAAAGGTTTTAAAAGCGACAAACTAACGGCACGAAAATCTTAAAACCTCAAAACTAATATGCTAAACATGAGGGAGGAGGGGGTCCATAAAAAGCGAGTACTACCCCCTTAAGGGAGCCCACCTCGCCTTTTTTCTCTTTCTCTCCCTCTCTCTTTGGCTTGTATCTATCGGGCCCCATTCAGCCTACTGTTTTAAGATGTTTACCCCCATCCAGGTGTCAATATTTTCCTGGCGAGCGGTAGCGAGCCAGCATATATATATATTTTTTATTTGACAGCAAGCTAAATTTGTAAATTTTTCGATAGACAAATGTCTCCGGCGAAGCCGGATTTCTCCATACAATGCTGGCTCGCTTTCGCTCGCCAGGAAGAAATTGACACCTGGATGGGGATAAACGTCTTAAAACAGTTGGATGAATGGGGCCGAATCGATACAAGCCAAGGAAAGAGAGAAAAGGAGAGAAGGCTAAAAAAAAAAAGCCGGTGACCCCCCTTAAGAAATACAGGTGTACAAAGGAGTACAAAGGAAATCAAGCAACAACAGATTCAGTGACCCTTCTAGGCTGCTTGTCCTCCAAAACACTGAGGATCAAGTGTCCAAACAGTGGCTTAGAGTGGGTAAGGGAACATTGGAAAGGGAACTACTGCCCTGGAACTAATGTCCGTGGCAGGACTAGGAAGTTAGTAGGGGACATATGGGTTAGTAACTGAGGGGAGGATAAAATAAAGTTATTCATTTACAAACGCAGTCAGTCGCGGGTTTGATGCGAGATATTTGTCTAGGCGGAGTTTAAATGAATCAACGGTGCTGCAGTCTATAACGTATAACATCTCGGGGAAGCCCATTCCACAAGTTGACAACTCGATTGAAGAAGAAAGTCTTAGATTCGTGTGAGTTAAAAGATTTACCAATAATTTTGCAACCGTTTCCCCGCGTGTAATTAGATTGGTCGATAGTGAAGTACTTACTACAGTTCATATTGTCGATGCCTTTGATGATTTTGAACACTTGAATTAAGTCACCTCTTAATCTGCGCTGGGTTAAAGGAAATAGATTTAATTCTCTAAGACGCTCTTCGTATGGTTTGTTCTTTAGGCTAGGTATCATTTTGGTAACTCTACGTTGAACTCGTTCTAGCTTGTTTATGTCTTTTTGGTAATAAGGGCACCAGCATTGAATGCAGTATTCCAGAGAGGGCGGACTAAGGAATTGTAAAGGGTTAGGATAACGTCTTTGGATTTATGCTCAAATGACCTGCCTATAAAGCCAATTATTTTGTTTGCCTTCTTAACAACTTCTGAACATTGTTGACTCGGTTTTAGGTTACTCGATATTGTTACTCCCAGATCGGTTTCTCTGTTTACATTCTTAAGCTGAGTGCCATTCATCGAATAGTTTGCTTTCTCATTTAGGTATCCGATATGTAGTACTTTACATTTATCCGCATTGGAACTCATTTGCCAAATTTGGGCCCAATGTGACAATTTATCTAGATTGTGTTGCATATTGTCAACTTGTTCTTTTGAGAGAACGCTATTTGCAATTTTTGTATCGTCAGCAAATTTTGAGATTGTACAGGTGAGACCCTTATCTATGTCGTTGATGTAAATTAGAAAGAGAATTGGTCCTAGTACCGATCCCTGGGGTACCCCGCTACTTACATTGGTCCATTTAGATGCCTTACCGTTTATGACTACTCTTTGCTTTCTGTCGCTGAGCCAATTTTCTAACCATTTCAACACACCGTCTTGTATTCCATGCGCTTTTAGTTTTAGCAGTAAACGTTTGTGGGGAACTTTGTCAAAGGCCTTTTGAAAATCAAAGTATATAATATCTACAGCTTTACTCTCATCGTAGAGGTTGAGGATATCGTGGAAGAAGTCTAAGAGGTTTGTTAAACAGGAACGTTTTTTACGAAAGCCGTGTTGAGTATCTTTAAGTATGTTATTATCCTCTAAGTGATTTACGAGTCTGTCTCTTATGACCGTTTCTAGCATTTTACATACAACTGAGGTTAAGCTAATTGGACGATAGTTACTGGGTAGGGATTTGCTGCCTTTTTTGAATATCGGTGTTACGTTGGCTATCTTCCACTGATCAGGCATAGTTCCAGACTGCAAGGATTTATTGAATAGTAATGTCAGTGGTTTGGAGAGCTCATCCTTAGCTTCCTTTAGAACTCTAGGCGAGATTGTATCAGGTCCAGGCGTTTTATTTACCCTGAGTTTATCTAACAATTCAATACTTCTCTCTCTGTAACGGTGATATTGCTTAGAACATCTGAATTATCAATCTGAATCGGCGATGGTGTAGGGATATCACTGAGGTCTTCTGTTATAAAAACTGATGCAAAGAAGGTATTGAGGGCATTACTCATTTGTACTTCGTCTTTGGTGTATTCTCCATTTTCATCGACTAACGGTCCAACAGTTGAAGTAACTACTTTTTTTCTTTCTGATATAACTATAGAATTCTTTCGGGTTTGTTTTACTTTGATTCGCAATATGTAATTCTAGGGTCTTTTTACTTTGCTTAAATAACTTTTTGGCTTTGCGTCGTAGCTTTACAAATTTCACCCATTCTTCGTCATTTTGTGAGGATTTTAATCTATCATTAGCACATTTTTTAGCAAGCTGGCAGTTTGAAATATCTTTATTCCACCATTTGGGCTTATTATTATGGCCTGGACGCCGTATTTTCAATTTTCAAGTCTTGCACTGCTTTTAGGTAAGTGGTTTCGAATAACTTCCAAGATGTATTTATGTCGTTATTGTTAATTAAAAAGCTCCAGTCAGTTTCTTTAAACATAGCTCTAAGTTTATGAAAGTTTGCTTTCTTGAAATTAGGGACTTTTTCGATGCTACTATTTGGTTCGTTACTAGTAAAGTTTAAAGTGAAAGTTATCGTATGATGGTCGCTGTTACTGAATTCATCACCAACATTCAAATTCTCTATTAATTCTTCTTTTGTTGCAAGTACAATGTCAAGAACGTTATTACCACGGGTCGGTGTTCGAACAAATTGATAAAGCGAACTCTCTTGCAAGTTCGTATACAAGTCATGTCCGGAGTGTGAAGTAAGAGTATCGCCCCACTTGGTCACAGGTAAATTAAAGTCGCCAAAAAATACGGTATCTTGTGAGTTACTTACATCTGCAATTTGTTCATACATTTCTCGGTCAGTTTGCACTGATTGAGCTGGAGGTCTGTATATTAATGCAAGTATTATTTTTGTACCTTTATTATTCTTTATTAGCACAAAAGATGTGTCGACGTTCACAATTTGAGGTTTTGACAAGAGGGTCGGGTTAAGACTTTCTTTGATATAAAATAAAACGCCACCTCCATTTTTATTTATTCGGCTTTTCTCAAACATTACATAACCGGGAAGTGAATACTCTGCTAAAAAGTCTCTATCTTCTGTTTTGAGCCAAGATTCTGTTATACCAATCACATCATAATTTTCAGTAAACACTAGTTCCTCTAAATCTGAAAATTTATTGCGTATGCTACGAGCGTTTGCATAGAATACCTTTAAAGTTGCGGTTTTAGAATTCACAGAACGTTCTTTAATCAAATTTTTGGTTCTGGTCGGATCTACATTTACATTCATGGCTGTCATCGGTTCTCGGTCATTATCCCTGGCGGTTTTGAATTTGGGTCGTGTTGGTGGAGTTTTATCCAAATTCGCAGTTCTTGACAGATTAGCATTTAATTCCTTCGCAGGTTTCCGCCCTCGCTGTCTTCGGTCCTCCTTCCTGGTTGTCCTGTGCTGAGTCGATTTCTTCTCCGAAAATCCTTCACCGCATCATTGAGAAGACGCCCAAAACGTGGTGCTCCCACCTGGTTCAGATGAACTCCATCGTCCGAAAACAAATAATCATCGTAGTAGAAATTGTCCCAGGTGTCGACGAATCCCACGTTTTCCTTCCTGCAGAGGTTTGCTAGACAACGATTTGTGCTGGTGGCTATGTTGTAAAATCGGCTCTCTACACCAAGCCGGGGGACGATTCCTGAGACGATGATCCTTGATGACTTTTCCTTAAATGACTTGATCAGCTGCTGGTACTTTAAAAGCAAATCTTCCGACCGGGTTCGCTGTACATCGTTGGATCGAACGTGGATGACGTACATTGTATTAGCAGGGGCCAGCTTAGATACTTCGTCAACTGCAGCAAATACGTCGTCCACACCACCACCAGGGATACAAAAACACTTCCTGGTCTTAGGTGCTCTGGCACAAAACTCTGTGAGCTGACCACGTATCATCGAGTCTCCCACGAGCCGGACTTCTTCTATTTCCGCTTCGTCATCTGAGTCTGTGAGTATCTGGAAGCGGTTTTGACACTCGGTAATCGGTATGGGTTTCCTGGTCTTGGGGCAAACGTTGTTCCTCACAACACGGAAGTTGTCTTGAGGGGGAAGCGAGTCACCATATGTTTCTTGAGTATCAGAACCATCAGCTGAAATGGCTACTGCAGGCGTTGAATTGTTGGCAGTTGACGTTGGGGCGTTGGTGGCTGCTGGAGTTGCGGTGACAATTGAAGTTTGTGGTACTCCAACATTGAGTGTTACAAACTCTTTGAGTGATTCCAGCTTCATGGTGAGGACGTTGATCTTGTTGTAGGCTTCATCTAATTTCACTGTCAAATTCTTTCGTTGCTGGCAGAGACGGCAGACTTGAAGATCGACAGTAGCAAACATGGACTCACCAAACCTACTGGCGCAGTTCGTACAAGTGCGAGGCATGGTAACAGTCAGTTTCTTCAGATCACTTCACTCACTTAAAAACACTTAACTCACTTTAAAAACACTAAACTCACTTTAAAAAACACTTCTCACTTTTAAAAACACTTAACTCACTTCAGGTCACTTCACTTACATAAATAGGCCTAACCGAAAACAAAAAAATTGAAATACGCACAAATAGGTTATCAGCGGTGATAGCCTAACCGAAAATTAAAACAAAACAAAATTAAATTTAAATACGCAGTTATAACCGAACCGAAAACAAGTTTATTTTTATTTAATCAGAAATAGGCCACCAGGGGTGATAGCCTACCCTAACCGAAAACAAAAATAACCAAAAACAAAAATTATGAAATACCAGTACACAGAAATAGGCCACCAGCGGTGATAGCCTAACTGAAAATTTAAAAATTTAAGTACGCAGAAATAGGCCACCAGGGATGATAGCCTAGACTAACCGAAAACAAAAATAACCTAAAACAAAAATTATGAAATACCGGTACGCAGAAATAGGCCACCAGCGGTGATAGCCTAACTGAAAATTTAAAAAAATTGAAGTACACAAAAATAGGCCACCAGGGATGATAGCCTAGACTAACCGAAAACAAAAATAACCTAACTTTCAACAAATATATATATATAACAGAATGTGTGTGGTGATACAGGTGGAAGGGTGAGGAACAGGTGTGTGAATTACTATTGGTGAATGATCAAGTGTGAGAGAGAGAGAGAGAGAGAGAGAGAGAGAGAGAGAGAGGAGAGAGAGAGAGAGAGAGAGAGAGAGAGAGAGAGAGAGAGAGAGAGAGAGAGAGAGAAACATACGCACACGAGAGGGAAAGTTGTGTGTACGATATGGCGGGTATGTACAGTTGGTCAAGGATGAAAGTATACAGTTTTTCGTCTGCTATAGCCACACATGGTTTGTCATGTTGGCAGCCATGACAGCCTTTCCACTAGCCCAAACCATCCCAACACACGTGGGGTTTATTATATTGATACATTAATTAACCCATGAAGAACGGCGTTCAACTTAAGTCGTGCACCAATTTGCAGCAAGTTAGGAGCATTATTAAGGCTTTTAAAGGGTTAAAATCGAGTGCAAATGGCCGGGAGAGCAGCGGGTCAGACAGCCGACTCCCAGGGCTTACCGCCGCCCATTAACTCATGTTCCCTGTGTTCTCGAGGGGCCGGCAGTGTAGCCAGTTGTTGTTGTTGTTGTTGTTCCCAAGCAAGCTGCCTGCCGAACAGCCAC
>JBAKBP010040358.1:0-13713 GCA_037953745.1 Lithodes maja | reverse complement strand
CACACACTCACAATTTAAATATATATATATATATATATATATATATATATATATATATATATATATATTCTCTTTTAAACAGACGAGGTTAAAAGCAATAGCGGTTTCAGCATTCAGGATTTTATTGTTACAGCTTTCAATAGTTCTAAAAAATTTCCTCTGGGGTTCAGAGATGAGGTACAAAAAGTTAGCAAAATTCATGGTGGATCCAACGTTTCACAAGTAAACATCTTGCATCTTCAGGGAATGGAGAGGTAATGGTCAGAATAGGGACAATGCATCTTATTTATACAAAATTCGAGGATCAAGTAGAGGGAGGTGGGCGGAGCTACTGGGTGTGTGGTGGCTGTTCATTGGTGGAAGGTAGTCTATTCGCGAGACGGGCACTAAATCTTATCGGTGGTTGGTTGTTGGCTGTGGGTGGCTGTGATTGGTTGGTGTTGTCAGTTGTGTGCTGAGCGTGGAAGCGTAAGGAAGGGGGGCGCGGGGCGAGAGGAGGGGGGGCAGCATGCCTGTAGCGCATGCCTGAAGGAAGAATTTGAAGGTCTTGTGTTTGGTTGTTGATGCTGGGGTTGAGTGTTTGGATGTATAGAGCTTCTAAAATAGCTAGTCTTCTGGGGTCTGATTCTTTGTCGAGTATGGTGGTTTGTTTGTCTTGGTCGGTGCGAGTTAGGGCAAGATGGTGGGGGGCTTGATAGTGATCTTTTATAGCGCCAGATTGAAGGTGGAGGGTTAGTCGACGGGAAAGGCGAGTCTGTGTCATTCCAACATAGGATAGGGGTCCACAGTCCCCAGAGGTGCAAATATGCTGGTAGATCACATGATCGTCTTTCGTTTGGTTGTTGCTGGAAATGGGGTGGTTATGGAGGACAAGGTTGGAGGTCTTAGGAGATTTGTAGTAAATAATGAGTTTGATTTTATTGTCAGGGTTTGTGGGGAGGATTTATTGCCCGTCTCGCGAATAGACTACCTACCACCAATGAACAGCCATCACACACCCAGTAGCTCCGCCCACCTCCCTCTACTTGATCCTCGAATTTTGTATAAATAAGATGCATTGTCCCTATTCTACCCATTACCTCTCCATTCCCTGAAGATGCAAGATGTTTACTTGTGAAACATTGGATCCACCATGAATTTTGCTAACCTTTTGTACCTCATCTCTGAACCCCAGAGGAAATTTGTTAGAACTATTGAAAGCTGTAACAATAAAATCCTGAATGCTGAAACCGCTATTGCTTTTAACCTCGTCTGTTTAAAAGAGAATCTATTACCTGGCTATACTAACATATATATATATATATATATATATATATATAGTTATGAGTACTTCAGCAGTAGATTTTGGGCACTTAAACCTCCATATCAAAAGGAAAAGAATTGACAAAATAGTTGTTAAAATATTTGTTATAGTTCAATTGTGATGGTCTTTATTTTGCTTTTCGGTATCTTCACTGGTTTTACATGGTTAGTGTATGAATTTTAATTTTATATATAGTGAGACATTAATATAGGATTGTTTGTATTTAGTAAGTTTAACCTTTTATAGATTTGATAATCATTACCCTATTTTTTACAAATTGCGTTGTTCTAATAGTATATTACTTATTTTTAGGGAATGTTGTTCCTGATGATGGCTTAAGGTTAGCCGAAAATTTGAAAAATAAAGATGTTGCCTGGCGCCCTGTCAATTCTTTTTCTTTATATATATATATATATATATATATATATATATATATATATATATATATATATATATATACAGTATATATATATATATATACATACTCACTCTTGCTAAAACAGATTCCCAAAAGCTAGGTGGGTTCAATTGTCTCTGTGGGTTCTTCACCCCCGCACAGCTTTTTGCTCTGTATCGGGGCACAGTGCACCCATGTATTGAGTATTGTTCGCATGTGTGGGGAGGCTCCTTCCATACCGCACTTCTCGAAAGAGTTCAGTCCACAGCATTTTCACTCCTCAACTTCCTTCCTCTTACTAGTTCCCTACAATTTATTTCTACTTGCCGCAGTGTTGCATCTCTTTCACTCAACTATTACAACAATCAATGTTCTTCAGAGTTCTCTCAGTGCATACCCCCTCCCTTGCGGCGAGTTCTAGGCACCCGTGTTTCAACACAGTCCCACTCCAATTCTGTCCAGCTCTCCAACCCAACAATTGACACATTTTCAGTCTTTCTTCTACTCAACTCTTGATTTCTGGAACTCTCTCCCTCAATCAATATCTTCTTCCTATGACTTTAACTGTTTTAAACTTTGTGTGCTTCACATGTGTCGTACTAGAATACTAGATGGTCTCCGTGGACCGTTTAAGGTGTTGGTTGCTTCCTTTCTGACACACTAGATGACGACACCTTATATATACACGTCACATGATTTGGAGAGAGCAGGTATACAGTTGTTCACAGCATCTTTGAATATGGTCGGGCATCTTCTATGCTATGAATTGGTGTTTTCTTGACGTATCGGCGTAGCCAGGATACTTGTAGAGCAGCAGGAACGATCAGATCACCTCGGAAAAAATCCTGACGTTTGGCGTGGACTCGATCTGTGGTCCTTTTGGTATGCAGTCCACGACGCTATCCACTGTGCTATCGCCTCCCTCAATATATATGTACAGTATATATATATATATATATGTATATATATATATATATATATATATATATATATATATATATATATATATATATATATATTTAAAAGAAAAACTATCTCAATCCGCCTTCTGACTCCCACAATTCCATCTTAAGCTGTATAAAATCATCTAATGATGGCCAGAATAGTCAAAACGGGTCATGATCGTCAAGGGATTAAGAGGTTAACTAATATAGACATTACACATTCGATTCCCAGAGGGCCTTCCACAACCGAGTCAGTATCACATGAGCGCTGTTTGCCTCAACATAATTATAATCTCAACACTGGTCTGGCAGCTAGTAAAGTATATTATTTATTTGTGGCCCCTTCATCATTGACGATGCGCCTTAACATTGTTTATGGCCAATCTTTGAACTCCAGCTTGTCTTTCAAACTTCCCACCCGGGAGAGATCAAAATATGATTGCCACACATCGTAAGAGAAACGCTCTTAAAAACCACTCACGGACTCGTCCCATATGATGTGGGTGCCACTACTAGAAAAAAACTAGCAAAAAATAATAAAATAAAAAGATTAAACTTGATCTTAGCATTGCGCTTCTCATGCGTCTGCTGTTTTTTTTTGTTTTTTTTTTTTTCTATGTGATTGAGGGAGGCAAAAGGCATAACTGCCTATAGCGAGTGCCTCCCCCATAGTTGAAAGAGTGACACGGCCAAAATCAAGGGACGTTCGAGCCAAAATGCCTGGACACACGGAGTTTGAAGCAATTTAAGTCATAGGAAGAGGGAAAGACTGATTCTGGGAGAGAGTTCCAGAGCTCAGATGTTGAGTAGAAGAAAGTTTGAGAGTAACGTTTCACTCTTGGGTTGGAGAGTTGCACAGAGTAGGGGTGGGATTGAGTTGCAAGACGGGTACCACGTGCCCTACGTAAAGGAGGCGGTATGCACTGGGATAGCTCTGAGGAACACTGATTATTATAGTAGCGATAGAATAGCGAGAGAGATGCAACATTGCGGCGGAGACAGAGAGATTGCAGAGAGTTGGTGAGTGGACGGGAGTTAATGATACGAAAGGCCTTCCTTTCAACTTTGTCTAGGAGAGCGGTGTGAGAGGAACCTCCCCACACATGTGAACAATACTCAATACAAGGGCGCACTATGCCCCTGTACAGAGCAAGAAGCTGTGCAGGGGAAAAGAACCCCCTAAGGCGGTTGAGCACACCCAGCTTCTGGGAGGCTGCCTTAGCAAGACTGGTAATATGGTCCTTCCAAATGAGAGCAGAAGAAAAAGAGACACCAAGAATATTGAGAGAAGATGAAGGGTTGATTTTTGTATTGTTGAAGAATAAGGGATAGTCCGCTGGGAGATCCTGACGGGTAGATAGATGGAGAAATTGGGTTTTGGAAGCATTAAAGTTAACAAGGTTTTCTCTGCCCCAATTGGAAATAGTATTTAGATCAGAATTTAAGAGTTCTATGGCTTCATTACGTTTGTCGTTGAGGGATTGCTGGCTGGGGCGTTCTGAAAAACTAATGGAGTAGTGTAAGGTTGAGTCGTCTGCGTATGAATGGATGGGAATTAAGGTACAGTTAAGGAGATCATTTATAAAAATTAGAAAGAGAATAGGAGATAGGACAGAGCCCTGAGGAACACCAGAGTTTATAGGGTGAGGAAGTGAACAATGGCCGTCCACAACCGCAGCTATGGAACGGCCGGAAAGGAAATTAGAGACAAAGGCACAGATGGAGGGATAGAAACCGAAGGAGGGTAGTTTAGAAATTAAAGATTTATGCCAGACTCTATCGAAGGCTTTCGATATGTCTAGTGCAATAGAAAAAGTCTCACCGAAGTCCCGAAAGGAGGATGACCAAGAGTTAGTAAGATATGAAAGAAGATCACCAGTAGAGCGACCCTTAAGGAAGCCATACTGGCGATCTGAGAGCAGATTATGAGAAGAGAAATGCTTAAGAAATTTGGAAGCAAGAATAGTTTCAAAAACTTTAGAAAGACAAGAGATAAGAGCAATTGGACGATAGTTGGAGGGTTGAGAGCGGTCACCCTTCTTTGGGACAGGTTGAATGTGAGCAAACTTCCAGCATGAAGGGAAGACGTTAGAGGATAGACAGAGACGAAAGAGTTTGCCTAGGCAGGGAGTCAGCACGGAAGCACAGTTTTTGAGAACAACAGGAGGAACACCGTCCGGACCGTACACCTTATTAGTGTTAAGCCCAGAGAGGGTAGAAAGTACATCTTTAGAAGAGATTAGGATATTAGGCATAAGTAAGAGAGAGGAGGGCGGAGAGGGAGGAATAGCACCGGAATCATCCAAGGTGGAGTTTCTAGCAAAAGTTTGAGCGAAGAGTTTAGCTTTGTCAGAGGAAGAAGTGATGGTTGTGCCATCAGAGTGGGAAAGGGGAGGGAAAGACGAGGAAGAGAAATTGTTGGAGAGGTTTTTGGCTAGATGCCAGAAAGCTTGGGAAGAGCTAGAGTTGGATAGTTCAGTGCATTTATTATTGATGAAAGAGTGTTTGGCAAGTCGAAGAACAGATTTGGCTTGATTCCGGGCAGAAACATATGAAGAATGAGAGTCTTGAGTTTTAAGGCGTCGGTACCGTTTGAATGCTTCCTCCTTATTGCGGACAGCAGTAGAACAGGCGTGAGTAAACCAAGATTTTTTAGCATTAGTCTGAGAGAAAGAGAATGGAATGTATGCTTCCATGCCCGATAGGATTACCTCGGTAATGCGTTCAGCACTCTCCGAGGGTCCTCGGCCATGGAAGCAGAAATCATTCCATGGGAAATCAAAGAAGTACTGCCGAAGAGCCTCCCAGTCGGCAGCGCCAAAGTGCCACAAGCGCCGCCGGCTAGGAGGATCGGGTGGCTGTACTGGAGAGATAGGACAGGTGACAGAGATAAGTTTATGGTCGGAGGAGCCCAAAGGAGAGAAAAGATCGACAGTATAAGAAGAAGGGTTAGAAGTTAGAAACAGGTCAAGAATGTTGGGCCGATCTCCGATGCGATCCGGGATACGGGTGGGTTGCTGAACTAACTGCTCTAGGTCATTTAGGATAGAAAAGACGTAGGCTTGTTCACCAGGTGGATCAGTAGTGTGAGAGGAGAGCCATTGGCGGTGGTGAACGTTGAAATCTCCTAAGATGGAGATTTCTGAGAAAGGAGAAATGGATAGAATGTGTTCCACTGTAGAGTTTAGATAGTCAAAGAATTTAGGAAAGTTGGTAGAGTTAGGGGAAAGATAGACAGCACAGAAATATTTAGTAAGAGAATGACAGGAAAGTTTGAGCCATAAAGTTGAGAATTCAGAGGAGTCGAAATCGGGAACACGAGAGCAAGTGAGTTTGTTGTGCACATATGCACAACATCCGCCATTGGCTTTGAAACTAGGATAGAGAAAGTAGGAGGATACAGAAAAGGGGTTGCTGGATGTTGCTTTGGGTACGCTTCGCCACACTCCTCGAAGCGCTTGTTCCTCCTTATTTCTCCCGGGCCCGCTTGGGAAGGACGTGCGTCCCGGGTGCTCCTGCCCTCCCTTGCTCATCACCTCCCCTCGGTTATGGTGAGTCTTTGTTCATTTGTACATGTTAAGTGCTGAGGTCAGGTAGCTTATCGACTAGTTTAGGCTGTGAGTGTTAAATGCGGGCCCTGGAGACTGTTTTTTAGGGTCTAAGGTATACGTGTTAGGTGGAGTCCTCGTTGTGATAAGGCGAGGCTCCCACATGCTTGTTTTATTTTCCTAGCTCATCATTAGTTCACTATTTAGTCATGAGGCTTCTTATAGGGTGAACCAGGGCCTATTGTTCGGTCCATTTTGGGTGTTCAACAGTATGCTACGTGGGCTAGTGCTCGTGGATTGTCTCACTTAGCTGAGGGGTCCTGCACGGAGCCATGCTGCTCTTCAACCTACTCTTCGTGTTTCTACGTGATTATGTGGTCATCGCTGGATCACAGGTGTGTTCTACAATGATTGATTTCATCGCCAGCTGCCCCCATCTAGTTGGCCTCATGTAGGTTATTGTCATGTGGCTAGGGTGTGTTACTATTGATGTATTGATTATTATTCATGTATAACCATGCCATGTATGTGCACATTGTTCATTCCATTTTGGAGGGTTGGCCCTTCCGGCGGGATTTTTATAGAGTGAGACTTAATAACAACGTACCTCTAGTTGTTTCGCGTGGTTTTTCCGCCGTGAAACATCTAGAGTTATGTTAAAATTCAGAACATCCGCGTTTTGTACAGGATTGTGATGGATTTTGTCTGTTTTGTTCACGGTGTCTAGTTTGATTCTGGCTGAGCCGGCATGTTACTAAAATTGTGTTCCGAGCGTGTCCGGCTATGCCGCCTCCTTTATCACAACTTACTTTCCGCCGCAAAAACTTAACAGATAAAAACGTTCATTGCTTGGTACAATCGGACGTTAATCCTGGGGGTGCATCGTGGGGAGCCACGTCCGCCGGGATAATAATGGCTGAGCCGACAAGCGAACTCACCAATTCCTATCTTGTAGCTTTCAGTTGAACTGGTTTGCTTTCTTTTTGGCGACTGGTCCGCCGGGGTTAAGAATTAATATCCATAGTAGCGCTGGCCGCCGGGTTTAGTTCTTGCATAACAAGACGGGATGAGGTCAGTGTTGGTCACTTAGGTAAGAAGTTATATCAATTAAGTAGCACATGGGACTACTACCTACTCACTTACATTTCTGGGGAATGTACTTAACGTCAGGGGAACTAAGATTGTATAGTGCTATTCAATTCTTCTTTCTCTTTTAACGTGGAGATTTTACATTGAAATATTAGCTTTTCCAGCTTAGCGTGTCCTTATGAGCATTGATTCTTGAAATTTTCTCACACAACATTTTCGCATGTGGGAAACCTAGGAGGATCTGCAATCTCCCTGGTGGGAGGAAGTTACCATGGATAAGAGTGTTTTCTCTTTTTGTAAGGCTTTGGGGTGTAACAATTTAACGGGGCACACCCTCTGTGTGAAGTGTGTTCCTTGTTTAGACCGTTGGCTTTCCCAATCGTGCACTCATTGTTCAGCCCTCCGCAATGCCTATTTGAACCATGCTGATAGTCAGTGTAAGACTATTTTATTTCACATTAGATCTGATTATGTAACGTACTGTAAGACGGTCGCCCATAAATCTTTGCAATTGGATGGCCACATATTAGATGACTTGCTTAAAGGGGCTTTAGTTACTGTACCCCCTGGGGGTTCCTCTCGTGAAACTTCCTCCCGCCAGCCTAAGCGACCTAGGACCGCTGATCCGCCGGATGTTCCAGCTTCTTCTAGCCGGCGTGACAGGTCCCGCTCTCCTAGACCAAGACCCAAGTCACCTTCTGATGATCAAGCTACTATAAGAGGTCACGCCCTGATTTTGACGCCGCACTTTCTGCCGGCGATGACAAGTCAAGAAAAAGCAGGTCTAGGAAGTCCTCCTCATCGTCGAAGAAGGCGGCTCAGCCTCCACTCCAGCCGGTTAAGTCTTCGTCGCACAGGGAGGCACCAAGAGACACATCTAGTCATGTCTCAGGCCAATCTCACCAGTTTACTATTCCCCACACCCTGCAACCTGAAGCTAAGTCTTTGCCGGTATTGGGAATAGAAAGGAGTGGCAGTGTGTGTTCTAGCCGGCAGGAGTATGATCGCTCTTCTGACCGACAAGCCTCAGTTCATGAACCTTTCTTGTATGACATTCCGGATTTGAACCTTAGAGACCTTTCTGAGCCCTACGTTCTCGATGACTCACAAACAGGAATACATGACACCGCTGCCCGGGTTGGCGAGTCTCGGTTGGGGACTGAGTCGGCCCCCCCGACCCGGTCACCGGGTTCTAATCTACACCAACAAGGAGTACACGCTGAGGAGCTGGCGTCTGGCCAACATCCAGCTTCTCGACAATCTGGAACGCAGGAGTCAGAGATGTCCCGGTCTGCGTCTCAGTCTGACCAGGAAAGTGGAATTTTTGTAGCTAAGGACCAATTACAGGAGTTAATTGACTTTATGAGACAGGTTAAAGGTGAGCGACAGGTATCAGTTCCAGTACCAGTAGCCCCGGTGGTGCGACCTCTAGGGCAAGTACCAGTGCAACCTCAAGTTAGTGTAACTTTACCTCCTCCCCCTCCTGTCACTCCTCAGGCTCCCACTTCGGGTGCCACGGCTCTGTTGCCGTCCAATTTGAAATTGTTTTCAGATTTGCTACCTCCCCCACTTGATAAGTCTATTCCCAGTAAGAAGGGCCCTATGCCACTTTTATATGGACCAGATAAATCTTGGTCAGTTGTTAATCCTTTACACCCCGAGGTTGCACAACCCACGGTTAAAGGTGAGTCTCCTGTGCCGGAACATTGGGTTATCGAGGCAAGTGAGGCTAAAAAGTTGAGGGCCAAGAACCAGTCTGGGGAGGTGCTTGATGTTGTCGTCAGGGCCATTCCTACATTTTATAATCCTGACTATTTTGTCTATATGCAATCCCCTGCCTTGCCTCCCGCTTCCGCCGGAAAACTTTTTCCGACTGGACTAAATCAGATGGGTTTAACAATTTAAAGCTGTTACAGGGTTTGACCCCAGAATTAAATGCAGTACCCTTCAGGGACTCTCATGGGTCTTCTTTAGTTCATCTTCAGGGAGGTGAGTCTGGGCCATGGGTTGCATTCTGACAAGAGGCCCAGCTGTTTGCCAGAACCATTACTAACAAGAGCAGTCATCAGCTTCCGTCAGAAGACAATCACTGGTTTTCTATGCCGGTAGGCAAGGCGGACGGGATACCACAATACATTTTTTTAATTTTTGGGTGCCCCGAAACTATCTTTATGCCAGTTACCTGAACCTTTTTGTCCCCCAACACAGGTACAGATCGATAAAGACTTTAAAATGAGGCAGAAAGCCTGGAGACTGGCGTCCCAATACCTACTCAGCCGCCAACTTGGGGCCTCTCTGGCCAGGACGACTGAGTCGGCAACGGACGCTGGGACCCAGAAGGCTCTTTCACTGACCAGGCGCCTTCTTCTCCAAAACTCCATTCAGTCTCTTGGCGACATCCGGACCGCTCTCTTTGAGGCGGTACAGGTCCGTCAAGACCTGAGGGTGTACTTGGTAAGGAGGCTCCCGGCGGAGATCGGTAGGAGACTGATTTTGTCCAATGTATTTACCAAAACACTAGCCTCTGACGACGCCTGGCGCACAGTCAATTTCTTATTAGACTCACAAACTGCTACCACTTCCAAGTCTAAGGGTGAGCAGTCAGCTAAATCTAACTATAAAGCTAAGAGTTTCTTTCGTGGTCAAGCACAGTCATTTCAGTCATCAAAGACTTACACTGCCCCTGCGAATAACGGGACGCCTCGAGGGCTAGGTCAATCAAGGGGTCGAGGGCATTGATTCAGGGTTCATTCTAGGGGTAAACCCAGTAGTGATGGTAGCAAGGCCTCTCATTCCCCCATTCCAAAATCAGAGTCACATCCTCCTTTTAAAAAAACTGATCAGTTACCACAAGGCTCTCTCACTCCCAGTGCCACGGCAAGGCGAGACGGATCCGAGAGTAGTACTGCCGGACAACACCAGTTATGCAACTGGCAACTTCCGAGATTGTCATCGGGCATGGCCCCGGCGAACATGGGCAAGGACAGTGGTCCGCAAAGGCCTCTCCTGCCGGTGGTCCCGGTGACCCCGTTTGCGTATCCCTACAGAATTCAATCGTGTTTCATTGGAGGTGGGATCAATCGTCAAAGAGATGGCCCACAAGCAGATCATTATCCCCAGTCCTGTTTCACAGCCCGTGTTCATATCCCGGTTGTTTTTGGTGCCAAAAAGGGACAATGTTCAGATGAGGCCGGTGATCGACCTCTCATATCTCAACACACACATTCACAATCAGTCATTCAGGATGCCGACTGTGAATCAGATCAGATTGACACTCCCGCCGCAGGGCTGCATGTGCTCCATCGATCTGACAGATGCCTACTGGCATGTCCCAATCAACAAACGTTTTCAAAAGTTTCTAGCTTTGCGCAACGGGGATCAAACGTTTGTCTTTCAGAGAATGCCCTTTGGATTAAATCTAGCACCCCTAGTTTTCACAAAATTAGTCCGACAGGCTTTGCTACCATTACTCGAACTGGGGATCATGGTGTTATGGTACCTAATAATAATAAATAATAATAATCTTCTGGTTACTTATATAGCGCCCGTCTCTCCTCCTTCGAGGATTCGCAAGCGCTTGGCTTTCTTTAGTCTACCAGAGACCATTACCCATCCCCCTTGCTCATGGGGAGATGGTAACCGCCGGCTGTATCCCAGAAAAACTTTTCAATCTGAGCGGGGATTGAACACGAGACCTTCAAGGTGGGAATCAGGCACGCTATCAACTGAGCCAGCCGGACGGCTGGCGACGACGGCCAACCTAGACGATTGGCTAATGGTAGCACATTCCAGAATAATATGCCTTCAACATGTTCAACAGGTATTAGATCATGTAGCTGCCTTGGGGTTCAAGGTGAAATTAGCAAAGTCCTCCTTGATTCCCACCAGGAAAATCCAGTGGGTGGGCCTTATCTGGGATACCGAGTTACTCACTCTGAGTCAGAGCAAAGACAACCGTCAGCGATTTCGGAGGAAACTCTTTCGTTTTTTTCATTCTCGGACAACAACGAGGAGGATCTGGGAATCTCTGATAGGCTCACTCAATTGGATACAGCTGACGGTCCCATTAGGTCGTCTGAAGGTCAAACAAATTATTTTGGAAGGAAACAGGTGCTTTCCGCTGTTGCCAGCAGAAACACTGCAGCAAATTCCAACTTTAATCCACAACCTACTGGAGGCCTGGGCGAAGCCAGAAGTAATACACTCCTCCTTGACATGGACAGCTCCGCCTCCGACAGTCTGGATAGATACAGACGCGTCAGGTACCCTGGGATGAGGTTACCAGTCAAACCTAGGTCATCAGGGTCAGGGTCTATGGTCAATTTCAAATAATCTTCATATCAATGCCAAGGAGTTGCTCGTCCCCTTATTCTTTTTACAGGAGCACGGCATGAGCCAGGCGGGAAAGTCTCTTGCCTTCAAAATGGACAACTTGACTGCAGTGACATGCATTCAAAAGCAAGGGTCAGCGAGATCTCGAGTGTTACAAGGGTTGTCGGAAAAGATCTTTCGACTAGCTGCAAGGCTAGAGATTTATCTTCATGCAACATATCCACCCGGCGTGGCGAACATATGGGCAAATGCTCTGTCTCGGAGACAGAGCACTCATGCAAATCATCTTTCAAGAGATGATTGCCGAACCCTACCATCCACAAGTGGACTTGTTCGCATCAGAGGCAACACACAAGCTGCCTCAGTACCTCACACGTCGGAGTCAGACTCCGGCGGGGGGTTCGGACGCATTTCTGGTAGAGTGGAACAAATGGAGCTCCATTTATCTGTTTCCGCCTCCAGACGCATCCTTAATGTGCAAAGTAGTTCACAAACTACGGGGTTATCGAGGCATGGTCTCGATGATCGCGCCATTGTGGCAGCTTCAAGTTTGGTACAATTAACTGAAGACGTGGTGCGAGAACCCGGTGTCGCTCCCGATCTTGTGCTTCCACATAGACACTATTGGAAACCTCAAGACCTCGCTGACTTTTGCCTTATGGACATTCAGAAGGCCAAGTGGCTAGGCCAGTTTGGGGAATCCGTGACTCACAAATTGATTAATCAGTATGCTAAATCAAAGACGGTATCATTCTCATTGGAAGTCATTTACTACCTGGATCGTAGAAACTGATCAACAACAGTCCTCGATGGCTCTGGTGTTTAATTATTTAAAATACCTCTTTGAAATACAAAAGTTGTCAGTTGTCACATTAAGGAATCACCTCACAGCAATTCGGACACCTTTTTTCGATTTAACTGGCCTGTCCATGCTGGAGGCGGAGGAAAAGGGGTTCATGCGGTCTTGCTTCCGGCTTCGCCCTCCTCCTCGTCAACTCACACCCACCTGGTCGCTTGATCTGGCCCTTGAAATGCTTCAACCCCGTGTCAGGGATATTTATGATTCGTAATTCTTTGGTAAGTGTGAATATATTCGGATGAATGGATCCATATATGGGTGTTAGTGAGAGCCTGTGTTTTGGTTGAGGGTTCATTGTTTCGAGTAGCTTCGGTACGTGTGAGAGCGGTACAAGTGAGCACGAGAGGGAGTTTCCTTCCCTAGTGTTTGGTGCTTCGAACTATGCTCAAGAATTATCTTTTTATCCATAATGAGAGAGGTGAAGCTTAATATTAACTTTCTTAACTTTGTTTGAACCCCCTGTTAGGTAGTCTCTCTACAGCACACGGCGAGTTCACAGCTCCTCCTTTACCTAGTGAGCGTTATAGTTTACAGTAGAGTACCGTGGAGTAAAGTGGTGTTTGTAATTTGCGAAGTTATTATGAAGTTATAGTGCTTTATTAGATAATTGTTATAGACTATTACTCTACAGTGTTTCTTTCATTACTGTAGGCAGTGTGTGGTTGCTGCCGTGTGCTGGGTGGGCCTCACCTTGTCCCAGAGCTCTTTTCTTGTATAAGACAGCTAGTTCACGATATTCTGCACTTCGTCTGGTCTGAGCTGTAGACTTGGCTACTCCCGACTACCCAGCGAGTGGAGTAATCTTCACCGCCCTTTTGTATTGGTTCCCCTACATGGTTGCTGGCTGACAACTCGAGTGGTGACATCATGGTAGCCTGGTAATATGGTGGTTATGGTAGAGGACCTGTGTGAAGGGCCTACCTGTATCACCGCTGGTTGGAGGGTCTGTGTGAAGGGCCTACCTGTATCACCGCTGGTTGGAGGGCCTGTGTGAAGGGCCTACCTGCATCACCACTGGTTGGAGGGCCTGTGTGAAGGGCCTACCTGTATCACCACTGGTTGGAGGGCCCGTGTGAAGGGCCTACCTCTATCACCACTGGTTGGAGGGCCTGTGTGAAGGGCCTACCTCTATCACCACTGGTTGGAGGGCCTGTGTGAAGGGCCTACCTGTATCACCACTGGTTGAGGGCCTGTGTGAGGGGCCTACCTGTGTCACTACTGGTGGAGGGCCTGTGTGAGGG
>JBAKBP010040357.1:5000-13714 GCA_037953745.1 Lithodes maja | reverse complement strand
GTATATATATATATATATATATATATATATATATATATATATAGTACATCGACAGAGAAACTAAGGGATATTTTTTTCTTTGCGAAATAAAATAAACAAATGTGGAGAGAAAATGGTGGTAAAAAAATAGACCTTAGTTATTTTACTGCACACCACTAATTAGACTGTAGACTGACGAACATAGAGAGAGAGAGAGAGAGAGAGAGAGAGAGAGAGAGAGAGAGAGAGAGAGAGAGAGAGAGAGAGAGAGAGAGAAGGAAGTTAGTGCGAATCAAATACAACAAATATATAAATACAACAAATATATAAATACAACAAATATATAAATACAACAAATATATAAATCACAAAGTATCCCTTAAGAGGGGATGGCCCGGTTTTCTGGACCATTATTTTTCTCCCTCATGCTTAGCCCCATAAGTTTTCATATGTTAAGGTGTTTGCCCCATTAGTTAGTCGATTTAAAGACCTTTCGCCCCATTTCTTCGTCAATATTTAGACCTTTCGTGTTATTGCGGTGTCGATTTTTTCCCTGGCGAACACTAGTGAGCCTGTAATGTTGGAAGAACCGGCCTTCGGCCGGAAATTTTTTCTACCGAAAAATGTACAAATTAATCTAGAAGGGGGATCTAATGGATTTTTTTGTTTCAATTTGATGGAGGTCTAGGGAGGAAACTAGAAAAATAATTAATACATGCAAAAATAATGAATACATGCAAAAATAATGAATACATGCAAAAATAATTAATACATGCAAAAATAATTAATACATGCAAAAATAATGAATACATGCAAAAATAATGAATACATGCAAAAATAATGAATACATGCAAAAATAATTAATACATGCAAAAATAATGAATACATGCAAAAATAATGAATACATGCAAAAATAATGAATACATGCAAAAATAATGAATACATGCAAAAATAATTAATACATGCAAAAATAATGAATACATGCAAAAATAATGAATACATGCAAAAATAATGAATACATGCAAAAATAATGAATACATGCAAAAATAATTAATACATGCAAAAATAATTAATACATGCAAAAATCGCCCAACAAGTGAACCATCCCCCCTTAAAATAAATATATACACCAATATATACATAGAAACGAATATTAACCTCCCAAATAATATACCCTGCATAGAAATACATCCCAGTAAGTAGGCTAACACTCTAAAACATTAACCTCTGTAACTCACAAACGAAGTAGACTGTCACTGGAGTAATCGAGCTAATACTTCTACCATTTGGGAAGGGTCAGTCAGGGAATAGGCATGGGCATTTTTACAGCCCATTTGCTGTAGAACCAGTAGACCGCCGGCGACGTCTATATAGTTTGGTTCTAGCTATATTTAACCCTTTCACGCTTTTATGACGCAGAGGTTGCCAGATTAGCAATAAGAAATAGAGTTCTCTCACTCTTATAATTACCTCTCCAAAATTAGTTTTCTGCCCACAGCTAACTCAAAGACAACTGCAGAGGTTGAAGTAACTAAACTAAAGGTTTATAAATACCCCTGATGGTAACAAAGGTTTTAAAGTATCCCCAATAGGCTCAAAATCGCGTCATATGCGTGAAAGGGTTAAGGGGAGGTTTTTAGTGTGTTTCCAAGACTTCCATCAAGCTTAAAATTACACCCCCTTGACCACCTTTCAAGATATTTTTGTACATTTTTCGGTAGAAAAATGTCCCGGCTGAAGGCCGGTTCCTCTTAAATTAGAGGCTCGCTTTCGCTCGCCAGGAAAAAATCGACACCTAAATGGCATGAAAAATCTTAAAATTAACAGAAATGGGGCGAATGTTCTTAAAATCACCAAACTAATGGAGCGAACGTCTTAGTATCTCAAAAGCAATGGGGCTAAATATGAATGAGAGAGGGATCCAGAAAAAAGTCCCTCAAGTGGAAATCTCCCCTTAAGAAGGATCTTTGGCAGTAAAGATGGTTAATTGAGATAGTTCGAAGGCTGTTAATTGAGATAGTTCGAAGGCTGTTAATTGAGATAGTTCGAAGGCTGTTAATTGAGATAGTTCGAAGGCTGTTAATTGAGATAGTTCGAAGGCTGTTAATTGAGATAGTTCGAAGGCTGTTAATTGAGATAGAACGGTCTAAGTATATAGTACCGTGGCCAAATGAAGAACACAAGACAGGAGTTAAGGGGAGGTTTTTAGTTAGTTTGCTAGACTTCCATCAAGCTTAACATTACAGCCCCTAGACCCCCTTTCAAGATAAATTTGTACATTTTTCGGTAGAAAAATGTCCCGGCTAAAGGCCGGTTCCTCTTAAATTACAGGCTCGCTATCGCTCGTCAGGAAAAAATCGACACCTAAATGATACGAAAAGTCTTAAAATTGACAAATGGGGCGCAAGTTCTTAAAATCGCCAAACTAATGGGGCGAACGTCTTAAAATATCAAAAGCAATGGGGCTAACCATGAGAGAAAGGGGTCAAGAAAAGTCCCTGAAGTGGAAATCTCCCCTTAACCCTTTGAGTACCAGCGACGTGTGATATATTCTATTCTAGCTGTATTTAGACGATATCATGCAGCTTAGGAAGGATCTGTGGTAGCTAAAAGGGTTGGTTGTGAAAGTTTGCAGCCTTATTATTGCTTAAGGTCCTTCCTAAGCTGAATGAAATCATCTACTAGATGCCAGAATACGATAAAAAGGACGTCGCCGGTACAGAAGGGGTTAAACACGTCGGTTAGTTTCTCACACAGACCACGTTCACAGCTCGCTAATCTCACCACAGGCCAAGCTGAGGATAGGAATTGGAGAGGGTTTATAGATTAATGGATTTATTTTAGTTGCAATCGGTATAGACAGGGGCTAAGACGAAAATAAACCTAAGACGAAAATAAACCTAAGACGAAAATAACCCTAAGACGAAAATAAACCTAAGACGAAAATAACCCTAAGACGAAAATAAACCTAAGACGAAAATAAACCTAAGACGAAAATAACCCTAAGACGAAAATAACCCTAAGACGAAAATAAACCTAAGACGAAAATAACCCTAAGACGAAAATAACCCTAAGACGAAAATAAACCTAAGACGAAAATAACCCTAAGACGAAAATAACCCTAAGACGAAAATAAACCTAAGACGAAAATAACCCTAAGACGAAAATAACCCTAAGACGAAAATAAACCTAAGACGAAAATAAACCTAAGACGAAAATAACCCTAAGACGAAAATAACCCTAAGACGAAAATAACCCTAAGACGAAAATAAACCTAAGACGAAAATAAACCTAAGACGAAAATAACCCTAAGACGAAAATAAGCCTAAGACGAAAATAAACCTAAGACGAAAATAAACCTAAGACGAAAATAAACCTAAGACGAAAATAAACCTGAGACGAAAATAAACCTGAGACGAAAATAAACCTAAGACAAAAATAAACCAAAGACGAAAATAAACCTAAGACAAAAATAAACCTGAGACGAAAATAAACCAAAGACGAAAATAAACCTAAGACAAAAATAAACCTGAGACGAAAATAACCCAAAGACGAAAATAAACCTAAGACAAAAATAAACCTGAGACGAAAATAAACCAAAGACGAAAATAAACCTAAGACGAAAATAAACCTAAGACGAAAATTGACCTATATTGAGTAAAAGGAATCGCAGAGGTTTCTTGGTTTATGGATTTATTTTAGCTACAATCGGTATAGACAGTGGCGAAAACGAAAATCAAAACTATATTGAGTAACATTCAAAATAAAATACTACTTCACCAGAATCTGACCCAAACGAAGCTGATAACATAAATTGGAGAGGTTTTGAGATTAGTGGATGTATTTTAGTTGCAATCGTTATAGACAATGGCTAAAACGAATGATAAAAACTATATTGAGTAACCTTCAATATGCAATACAACTCCCCCTCAGATTAATTTCGTGAGTTGAATGTTCTAAAGGTTGATCAGATTTATCAATACTTCACCGTACATGTTATATTCAAGACACAAGAAGGATTAACCGTTATCGTTATCTCTCTCTCTCTCTCTCTGTCTCTCTCTATATATATAAATATATATATATATATATATATATATATATATATATATATGTTTCTAATCTCTCCGTGGGGTTCGAACCGCCGACCGTCAGGACGATAGCCGACGCTTTAATCAACTACACCACGGCATTAAAGCGTCGGCTATCGTCCTGACGATCGGCGGTTCGAACCCCACAGAGAGATTAGAAACATTTAGTATATATATATATATAATCTAGGTATCCATCTTACAAAAACAAACAACCTACATCATACCCGTCACTACTATCTTCTGTATTACCTCCTCTACATTGTCTCTGTCCATCCGCTGAGGCAGATACCATTAACCTTCTTCTTCTTCTTCTTTATCTCATTCTGTATCTTCTTCTTCTTCATCAACTTTTTCGGTATCTTCTTCTTCTTCTTCTTCTTCTTCTTCTTCTTCTTCTTGGTTTTCTACACAGCCCACGTTCAACCCCCTCCACTAATCTCACTAAGGCAGCACACCGAAATTACACTCTTTAAAAATGTATGTTTGACTTTAGATTGTTTTCAGCCAAATGCCGACACACAATCTATGTACAGTCGCGCTCAGAAAATATTATACGTATTAGACCAGGAGCTTATTTGGACACTGTATAACAAAAACAAAACAAAAGCAGGTTTGAAAAGGGGAATTATCGTGTCCAAAATAATGCACTCATTTAAAGGTATACCATCTTGAACCCAGAAATTGCTTAAACACTGTAAACAAATAAATAAAAACCTAAATATCAAGCATGAAAAGGAGAATTAAAGTGTCCACAATAATTAACTCATTTAGAGGTACAGTATATTGGTGGTAAAACACACATCTTATAAAGATATACAAAGGTAAGTCATCATTAAGGGGGGAGGGTTTATTTATTGGTAGATTTATTCATTAATTTATTATCATTTTAGTTTCCGCCCCAGTCCTTCATCAAGCTTTAAAAAAAAAAAAAAAAAAAAAAAAAATCCCTAAGATCTCTCATCTAGATAAATTTGTACATGTTTGGTTTAAAAATGTCACGGCCGAAGGCCAGATCCTCCTACTTTACAGGCTCACTATGTATGTATGTATGTATGTATGTATGTATGTATGTATGTATGTATGTATGTATGTATGTGGTGTGTGTGTGTGTGTGTGTGTGTGTGTGTGTGTGTGTGTGTGTGTGTGTGTGTGTGTGTGTGTGTGTGTGTGTGTGTAAGAGATAAAAGAGAGAAAGAGGAAGAAACAAGAGGATAAAACCATGATCAAACAGGGGGTAGGCTTGGTATGCTAAGTCTTACAGAGAGAGAGAGAGGGTCGTTAAACACGTAGATAAGCGAAAAGGAGTGTTTTTTTTTTGCATTGAATTGGATAACATTTATTTAAAGTGGAATTAACGTGTGTGTGTGTGTGTGTGTGTGTGCGTGTGTGTGTGTGTGTGTGTGTGTGTGTGTGTGTGTGTGTGTGTGTGTGTGTGTGTGTGTGTGTGTGTGTGTGTGTGTGTGTGTGTGTGTGTGTGTGTGTGTGTGTGTGTGTGTGTGTGTGTGTGTGTGTGTGTGTGTGTGTGTGTGTGTGTGTGTACTTACACTAGTTGTACTTACACTAGTTGTATTTGCGGGAGTGAGCATGCTCGTTAATTCCCGCCTCCTAAGATATGTTTGAAACTATGCACTGATGGTGCAGACACTACTTCGGCTGGCAATTTGTTCCACCCACTAATCGAGTTGGTAGGAAATCTTTTACTTTTCAGATCAGATTTACTATTAAGCACTTTTAGTTTGTAGCTGTGACCTCTTGTTCTCTCACCTCCATCCCTCTCTATGAAGTTTTTCTTGGTCGATTTTGTCAATACCTCTAACACATTTGTATATCTGAATTTGCTGTCCTCGTTTCCTTCTCTGTTCCAGTGTAGGTAGATTCAATCTCTCGAGCCTCTCTTGGTACTCCAAATTTTCCAAACCTGGGATCATCCTCGTAGCTGCTCTCTGTACCCTCTCAATTTTGTGGATATGTTTCTTCATGTGAGGGGACCACACTACAGATGCATATTCCATCCTGGGTCTTATTATTGCCGTTATTATTTGTTTCATGGTGTTTTCATTAAGATAATTGAAAGACATCCTGATATTTGCCAATAGTGCTAGTGATTCTCTCACTATCTTATTTACGTGGCTTTCTGGAGACATGTTATCCTTAAATTCTATCCCCAAGTCTTTTTGTTTTTCTGCTTTGGGAATCACTTCGTTTCCTAGTTTATAATCTTTTCTAGGTCTGTACTTGCTTTTACCCATTTCTAGAGTCTTACATTTCCCTGCATTGAACTCCATATTCCATTTGATGCTCCATTCATGGATCTTTTGCAAATCTGCTTGGAGCTCAAGGCAATCCTCCTGGGTTCTGATCGTTTTAAGCAGTTTAGCATCGTCCGCAAACATGCTCATGTAGCTTGTTAGTCCCTCAGGTAAGTCATTTACAAATATTAGAAACATGATTGGGGCTAGGACAGATCCTTGTGGTACCCCACTCGTAATTTGAGTCCAGTTTGACGATTTCCCCCTTACTGTTGTTCTCATCTGTCTTCCGCTAAGGTAGCTCTCCATCCATTTCAGCAGTTTGTCTCCTACTTTTCCCTCATGTTTTAATTTCCACAGCAATCTCTTGTGTGGAACTTTGTCAAATGCCTTTTTAAAGTCTAGGTAGGCACAGTCTACCCATCCTTCCCTCTTGTCCACTGTGTCTATTACTCTAGAGTAAAAACTCAACAAGTTGCTTACACATGATCTGCCTCCTCTGAATCCAAATTGTCGGTCAGTAATTAATCTTTTGGATTCCAGGTAGTTAACCCATTTGTCCCTTATTAATCCTTCCAGAATCTTCATGAGGATGCTCAATAGTGATACAGGTCTATAGTTCAGTGGTTTATCTCTGCTTCCTCCCTTAAATATAGGAATAATGTTTGCTCTTTTCCATTCTGTAGGTACTATCCCTGTGTCCAATGATTTGGTCATTATGTCATATAACGGTATACTCAGTTCCTTAGCATTTTCTTTAATAATCCAGCCTGATACTCCGTCGGTCCAGCGGCTTTGTTTGGATCCACCTTACTCATTTTGTCTATGAGCTCTGGTCTGTTAAATGTGACTTCCGGCATTTCCTCTGTACCTATCTCATTGGATTCTGGTGCAATGAATTCTCCTTCTTTTGTAAATACTGATGCAAAATTTCTATTTAGTTCTTCCGCAATCTCTGTATCCTCTTCTATGATTCTGTTTCCACTTTTAATCTTTACGATCGTGGCTTTTATCTTCCTTTTTGCCGTTTACAAACTTGAAAAACATTTTTGGATTCTTTTCATAGTTCTCCACTATCCCTTTCTCATGGTTTGCCTCTGACCTCCTCCTCATTTCTGTGTATTTGTTTCTCTCCTCTTTATACTTTTGCCTGTTATCTTCCGAATCCCAGTTTCTCATCTGTTTCCAGGCTTTGTTTTTTGCTTCCTGTGCTTGCCTACATTCGCGGTTAAACCATACTTTGCGATTACTTTTTTTCCTTTTATTAACGTACTTAGGGACAAAAGTTTTTATACCAGTATCATAGATCTCCATGAATGCCTTGAGTTTTTTGTCTACCTCACTTTCAGACAACACCTGATCCCAATTTTGTGACTTGAAAAAATCCTGTAGTCCTTCGAAATCGGTTCTGGAATACATCCAGTGATTTTCCTTCTGCTTTTCCCTTCCCTTGGGTAGATTATACTTCAATAGTAAGTCTATGTCTAGAACTGCATGGTCGCTTTTTCCTAGTGGGCATAGGTACTGAATACTTTGAACCTCCTCCTCCCTTCTTGTGAATAGAAGGTCCAATCTAGCTGGTTGATCACTTCCCCTTACTCTTGTTGACTCTTTTACATGTTGGTATATAGAATTTTCCATGGCCATACTTAAAAATTCATAGCCCCAACTTTCCTCCCCTGCTCCGGCTTCAAGATCTTCCCAATTCACTTCCTTGCAGTTAAAGTCCCCACACATGACTATTTCATCCTTTGAAGCCAAGATATTTCCTAGCACACTAATGTTTCCTTACGCATTAGGCTATGCTCCTCCTTACCCCATGTCTTCGTCTTGGGAGGTACATACGCTACTATCACCACTATTTTTTCGTTTCCACCAATCTCTATTGCTAAAACTTCTGCTGTTGAAGTTTCTAGTTTTATCTCAGACACAATCAAATCTTTCCTAGTAAGGATGCACACTCCTCCTCCATGTCGAAATTTTCTGTCCCTCCTCCAAATCCTATATTCAGACCATCCTAGCAAATTTATATCAAGGTCTTCTCTTAGTTTTGTCTCAGTGAGACATACTATTTCTGGTTTCTTAGTATTGAGTAAGTCTGTTAGTTCTAGTTTCTTAGAGATTAGCCCATCGACATTGCTATATAGAATCCTTATACTTTCTAGTCCCCCATTACCTGCTCCAAGCGCCTTATCTGCGGCGGTCTGTTCCCTACCCTCTTTTATTTTTAGTTTCTTTTTACCGAAAGTTTCATAATCTTCCCCTTTCTTACTCCGTAAAAAAACTTATTCTTTTCTTGTTCTGTCCTCTTGCTATTTTCCTCCTTGGCGGTTTTCCTTAGTTCAGCCTCCTTCTTTCTCTCTTCTTCTGGTAAGTCTCGCCTGATGTAGAT
>JBAKBP010040356.1:0-13714 GCA_037953745.1 Lithodes maja | reverse complement strand
GGAGACATAAAACGGGATTTAGAGCCTCTATAACTGGGCTATCTACACGAGAGGTAGACATATAATAGAGCTAAAATCACCCTAAAAACTAGGCTAATTAACATTGAATTGACAAAATAATATTTTCTCAAAAACTATTTTCTGAGATTGGACACTAAAGTGAATTGGTCTTGTATGGTGGAGACATAAAACGGGATTTAGAGCCTCTATAACTGGGCTATCTACACGAGAGGTAGACATATAATAGAGCTAAAATCACCCTAAAAACTAGGCTAATTAACATTGAATTGACAAAATAATATTTTCTCAAAAACTATTTTCTGAGATTGGACACTAAAGTGAATTGGTCTTGTATGGTGGAGACATAAAACGGGATTTAGAGCCTCTATAACTGGGCTATCTACACGAGAGGTAGACATATAATAGAGCTAAAATCACCCTAAAAACTAGGCTAATTAACATTGAATTGACAAAATAATATTTTCTCAAAAACTATTTTCTGAGATTGGACACTAAAGTGAATTGGTCTTGTATGGTGGAGACATAAAACGGGATTTAGAGCCTCTATAACTGGGCTATCTACACGAGAGGTAGACATATAATAGAGCTAAAATCACCCTAAAAACTAGGCTAATTAACATTGAATTGACAAAATAATATTTTCTCAAAAACTATTTTCTGAGATTGGACACTAAAGTGAATTGGTCTTGTATGGTGGAGACATAAAACGGGATTTAGAGCCTCTATAACTGGGCTATCTACACGAGAGGTAGACATATAATAGAGCTAAAATCACCCTAAAAACTAGGCTAATTAACATTGAATTGACAAAATAATATTTTCTCAAAAACTATTTTCTGAGATTGGACACTAAAGTGAATTGGTCTTGTATGGTGGAGACATAAAACGGGATTTAGAGCCTCTATAACTGGGCTATCTACACGAGAGGTAGACATATAATAAAGCTAAAATCACCCTAAAAACTAGGCTAATTAACATTGAATTGACAAAATAATATTTTCTCAAAAACTATTTTCTGAGATTGGACACTAAAGTGAATTGGTCTTGTATGGTGGAGACATAAAACGGGATTTAGAGCCTCTATAACTGGGCTATCTACACGAGAGGTAGACATATAATAGAGCTAAAATCACCCTAAAAACTAGGCTAATTAACATTGAATTGACAAAATAATATTTTCTCAAAAACTATTTTCTGAGATTGGACACTAAAGTGAATTGGTCTTGTATGGTGGAGACATAAAACGGGATTTAGAGCCTCTATAATTGGGCTATCTACACGAGAGGTAGACATATAATAGAGCTAAAATCACCCTAAAAACTAGGCTAATTAACATTGAATTGACAAAATAATATTTTCTCAAAAACTATTTTCTGAGATTGGACACTAAAGTGAATTGGTCTTGTATGGTGGAGACACAAAACGGGATTTAGAGCCTCTATAATTGGGCTATCTACACGAGAGGTAGACATATAATAGAGCTAAAATCACCCTAAAAACTAGGCTAATTAACATTGAATTGACAAAATAATATAAACGGGATTTAGAGCCTCTATAACTGGGCTATCTACACGAGAGGTAGACATATAATAGAGCTAAAATCACCCTAAAAACTAAGATAATTAACATTGAATTGACAAAATAATAATTTCTCAAAAACTATTTTCTGAGATTGGACACTAAAGTGAATTGGTCTTGTATGGTGGAGACATAAAACGGGATTTAGAGCCTCTATAACTGGGCTATCTACACGAGAGGTAGACATATAATAGAGCTAAAATCACCCTAAAAACTAAGATAATTAACATTGAATTGACAAAATAATAATTTCTCAAAAACTATTTTCTGAGATTGGACACTAAAGTGAATTGGTCTTGTATGGTGGAGACACAAAACGGGATTTAGAGCTTCTATAACTGGGCTATCTACACGAGAGGTAGACATATAATAGAGCTAAAATCACCCTAAAAAGTAAGATAATTAACATTGAATTGACAAAATAATAATTTCTCAAAAACTATTTTCTGAGATTGGACACTAAAGTGAATTGGTCTTGTATGGTGGAGACACAAAACGGGATTTAGAGCCTCTATAACTGGGCTATCTACACGAGAGGTAGACATATAATAGAGCTAAAATCACCCTAAAAACTAGGCTAATTAACATTGAATTGACAAAATAATATAAATGGGATTTAGAGCCTCTATAACTGGGCTATCTACACGAGAGGTAGACATATAATAGAGCTAAAATCACCCTAAAAACTAGGCTAATTAACATTGAATTGACAAATTAATATTTTCTCAAAAACTATTTTCTGAGATTGGACACTAAAGTGAATTGGTCTTGTATGGTGGAGACACAAAATGGGATTTAGAGCCTCTATAACTGGGCTATCTACACGAGAGGTAGACATATAATAGAGCTAAAATCACCCTAAAAACTAGGCTAATTAACATTGAATTGACAAAATAATATTTTCTCAAAAACTATTTTCTGAGATTGGACACTAAAGTGAATTGGTCTTGTATGGTGGAGACATAAAACGGGATTTAGAGCCTCTATAACTGGGCTATCTACACGAGAGGTAGACATATAATAGAGCTAAAATCACCCTAAAAACTAGGCTAATTAACATTGAATTGACAAAATAATATTTTCTCAAAACTATTTTCTGAGATTGGACACTAAAGTGAATTGGTCTTGTATGGTGGAGACACAAAACGGGATTTAGAGCCTCTATAACTGGGCTATCTACACGAGAGGTAGACATGTAATAGAGCTAAAATCACCCTAAAAACTAAGATAATTAACATTGAATTGACAAAATAATATTTTCTCAAAAACTATTTTCTGAGATTGGACACTAAAGTGAATTGGTCTTGTATGGTGGAGACACAAAACGGGATTTAGAGCCTCTATAACTGGGCTATCTACACGAGAGGTAGACATGTAATAGAGCTAAAATCACCCTAAAAACTAAGATAATTAACATTGAATTGACAAAATAATATTTTCTCAAAAACTATTTTCTGAGATTGGACACTAAAGTGAATTGGTCTTGTATGGTGGAGACACAAAACGGGATTTAGAGCCTCTATAACTGGGCTATCTACATGAGAGGTAGACATATAATAGAGCTAAAATCACCCTAAAAACTAGGCTAATTAACATTGAATTGACAAAATAATATTTTCTCAAAAACTATTTTCTGAGATTGGACACTAAAGTGAATTGGTCTTGTATGGTGGAGACACAAAATGGGATTTAGAGCCTCTATAACTGGGCTATCTACACGAGAGGTAGACATATAATAGAGCTAAAATCACCCTAAAAACTAGGCTAATTAACATTGAATTGACAAAATAATATTTTCTCAAAAACTATTTTCTGAGATTGGACACTAAAGTGAATTGGTCTTGTATGGTGGAGACACAAAACGGGATTTAGAGCCTCTATAACTGGGCTATCTACACGAGAGGTAGACATATAATAGAGCTAAAATCACCCTAAAAACTAGGCTAATTAACATTGAATTGACAAAATAATATAAACGGGATTTAGAGCCTCTATAACTGGGCTATCTACACGAGAGGTAGACATATAATAGAGCTAAAATCACCCTAAAAACTAGGCTAATTAACATTGAATTGACAAAATAATATTTTCTCAAAAACTATTTTCTGAGATTGGACACTAAAGTGAATTGGTCTTGTATGGTGGAGACACAAAACGGGATTTAGAGCCTCTATAACTGGGCTATCTACACGAGAGGTAGACATATAATAGAGCTAAAATCACCCTTAAAAACTAGGCTAATTAACATTGAATTGACAAAATAATATTTTCTCAAAAAATATTTTCTGAGATTGGACACTAAAGTGAATTGGTCTTGTATGGTGGAGACACAAAACGGGATTTAGAGCCTCTATAACTGGGCTATCTACACGAGAGGTAGACATATAATAGAGCTAAAATCACCCTAAAAACTAGGCTAATTAACATTGAATTGACAAAATAATATTTTCTCAAAAACTATTTTCTGAGATTGGACACTAAAGTGAATTGGTCTTGTATGGTGGAGACACAAAACGGGATTTAGAGCCTCTATAACTGGGCTATCTACACGAGAGGTAGACATATAATAGAGCTAAAATCACCCTAAAAACTAGGCTAATTAACATTGAATTGACAAAATAATATTTTCTCAAAAACTATTTTCTGAGATTGGACACTAAAGTGAATTGGTCTTGTATGGTGGAGACACAAAACGGGATTTAGAGCCTCTATAACTGGGCTATCTACACGAGAGGTAGACATATAATAGAGCTAAAATCACCCTAAACACTAGGCTAATTAACATTGAATTGACAAAATAATATTTTCTCAAAAACTATTTTCTGAGATTGGACACTAAAGTGAATTGGTCTTGTATGGTGGAGACACAAAATGGGATTTAGAGCCTCTATAACTGGGCTATCTACACGAGAGGTAGACATATAATAGAGCTAAAATCACCCTAAAAACTAGGCTAATTAACATTGAATTGACAAAATAATATTTTCTCAAAAACTATTTTCTGAGATTGGACACTAAAGTGAATTGGTCTTGTATGGTGGAGACACAAAACGGGATTTAGAGCCTCTATAACTGGGCTATCTACACGAGAGGTAGACATGTAATAGAGCTAAAATCACCCTAAAAACTAAGATAATTAACATTGAATTGACAAAATAATATTTTCTCAAAAACTATTTTCTGAGATTGGACACTAAAGTGAATTGGTCTTGTATGGTGGAGACATAAAACGGGATTTAGAGCCTCTATAACTGGGCTATCTACATGAGAGGTAGACATGTAATAGAGCTAAAATCACCCTAAAAACTAGGCTAATTAACATTGAATTGACAAAATAATAATTTCTCAAAAACTATTTTCTGAGATTGGACACTAAAGTGAATTGGTCTTGTATGGTGGAGACATAAAACGGGATTTAGAGCCTCTATAACTGGGCTATCTACACGAGAGGTAGACATATAATAGAGCTAAAATCACTCTAAAAACTAGGCTAATTAACATTGAATTGACAAAATAATATTTTCTCAAAAACTATTTTCTGAGATTGGACACTAAAGTGAATTGGTCTTGTATGGTGGAGACATAAAACGGGATTTAGAGCCTCTATAACTGGGCTATCTACACGAGAGGTAGACATGTAATAGAGCTAAAATCACCCTAAAAACTAGGCTAATTAACATTGAATTGACAAAATAATAATTTCTCAAAAACTATTTTCTGAGATTGGACACTAAAGTGAATTGGTCTTGTATGGTGGAGACATAAAACGGGATTTAGGGCCTCTATAACTGGGCTATCTACACGAGAGGTAGACATATAATAGAGCTAAAATCACCCTAAAAACTAGGCTAATTAACATTGAATTGACAACATAATAATTTCTCAAAAAACTATTTTCTGAGATTGGACACTAAAGTGAATTGGTCTTGTATGGTGGAGACACAAAACGGGATTTAGAGCCTCTATAACTGGGCTATCTACATGAGAGGTAGACATATAATAGAGCTAAAATCACCCTAAAAACTAAGATAATTAACATTGAATTGACAAAATAATAATTTCTCAAAAACTATTTTCTGAGATTGGACACTAAAGTGAATTGGTCTTGTATGGTGGAGACATAAAACGGGATTTAGAGCCTCTATAACTGGGCTATCTACACGAGAGGTAGACATATAATAGAGCTAAAATCACCCTAAAAACTAGGATAATTAACATTGAATTGACAAAATAATAATTTCTCAAAAACTATTTTCTGAGATTGGACACTAAAGTGAATTGGTCTTGTATGGTGGAGACACAAAACGGGATTTAGAGCCTCTATAACTGGGCTATCTACATGAGAGGTAGACATATAATAGAGCTAAAATCACCCTAAAAACTAAGATATTAACATTGAATTGACAAAATAATAATTTCTCAAAAACTATTTTCTGAGATTGGACACTAAAGTGAATTGGTCTTGTATGGTGGAGACACAAAACGGGATTTAGAGCCTCTATAACTGGGCTATCTACACGAGAGGTAGACATATAATAGAGCTAAAATCACCCTAAAAACTAAGATAATTAACATTGAATTGACAAAATAATAATTTCTCAAAAACTATTTTCTGAGATTGGACACTAAAGTGAATTGGTCTTGTATGGTGGAGACATAAAACGGGATTTAGAGCCTCTATAACTGGGCTATCTACACGAGAGGTAGACATATAATAGAGCTAAAATCACCCTAAAAACTAAGATAATTAACATTGAATTGACAAAATAATAATTTCTCAAAAACTATTTTCTGAGATTGGACACTAAAGTGAATTGGTCTTGTATGGTGGAGACACAAAACGGGATTTAGAGCCTCTATAACTGGGCTATCTACACGAGAGGTAGACATATAATAGAGCTAAAATCACCCTAAAAACTAAGATCATTAACATTGAATTGACAAAATAATATTTTCTCAAAAACTATTTTCTGAGATTGGACACTAAAGTGAATTGGTCTTGTATGGTGGAGACACAAAATGGGATTTAGAGCCTCTATAACTGGGCTATCTACACGAGAGGTAGACATATAATAGAGCTAAAATCACCCTAAAAACTAGGCTAATTAACATTGAATTGACAAAATAATATTTTCTCAAAAACTATTTTCTGAGATTGGACACTAAAGTGAATTGGTCTTGTATGGTGGAGACACAAAACGGGATTTAGAGCCTCTATAACTGGGCTATCTACACGAGAGGTAGACATATAATAGAGCTAAAATCACCCTAAAAACTAGGCTAATTAACATTGAATTGACAAAATAATATAAACGGGATTTAGAGCCTCTATAACTGGGCTATCTACACGAGAGGTAGACATATAATAGAGCTAAAATCACCCTAAAAACTAGGCTAATTAACATTGAATTGACAAAATAATATTTTCTCAAAAACTATTTTCTGAGATTGGACACTAAAGTGAATTGGTCTTGTATGGTGGAGACACAAAACGGGATTTAGAGCCTCTATAACTGGGCTATCTAAACGAGAGGTAGACATATAATAGAGCTAAAATCACCCTAAAAACTAAGATAATTAACATTGAATTGACAAAATAATAATTTCTCAAAAACTATTTTCTGAGATTGGACACTAAAGTGAATTGGTCTTGTATGGTGAAGACATAAAACGGGATTTAGAGCCTCTATAACTGGGCTATCTACACGAGAGGTAGACATATAATAGAGCTAAAATCACCCTAAAAACTAGGCTAATTAACATTGAATTGACAAAATAATATTTTCTCAAAAACTATTTTCTGAGATTGGACACTAAAGTGAATTGGTCTTGTATGGTGGAGACATAAAACGGGATTTAGAGCCTCTATAACTGGGCTATCTACACGAGAGGTAGACATATAATAGAGCTAAAATCACCCTAAAAATTAGGCTAATTAACATTGAATTGACAAAATAATATTTTCTCAAAAACTATTTTCTGAGATTGGACACTAAAGTGAATTGGTCTTGTATGGTGGAGACATAAAACGGGATTTAGAGCCTCTATAACTGGGCTATCTACACGAGAGGTAGACATATAATAGAGCTAAAATCACCCTAAAAACTAGGCTAATTAACATTGAATTGACAAAATAATATTTTCTCAAAAACTATTTTCTGAGATTGGACACTAAAGTGAATTGGTCTTGTATGGTGGAGACATAAAACGGGATTTAGAGCCTCTATAACTGGGCTATCTACACGAGAGGTAGACATATAATAGAGCTAAAATCACCCTAAAAACTAGGCTAATTAACATTGAATTGACAAAATAATATTTTCTCAACAACTATTTTCTGAGATTGGACACTAAAGTGAATTGGTCTTGTATGGTGGAGACATAAAACGGGATTTAGAGCCTCTATAACTGGGCTATCTACACGAGAGGTAGACATATAATAGAGCTAAAATCACCCTAAAAACTAGGCTAATTAACATTGAATTGACAAAATAATATAAACGGGATTTAGAGCCTCTATAACTGGGCTATCTACACGAGAGGTAGACATATAATAGAGCTAAAATCACCCTAAAAACTAGGCTAATTAACATTGAATTGACAAAATAATATTTTCTCAAAAACTATTTTCTGAGATTGGACACTAAAGTGAATTGGTCTTGTATGGTGGAGACATAAAACGGGATTTAGAGCCTCTATAACTGGGCTATCTACACGAGAGGTAGACATATAATAGAGCTAAAATCACCCTAAAAACTAGGCTAATTAACATTGAATTGACAAAATAATATTTTCTCAAAAACTATTCTCTGAGATTGGACACTAAAGTGAATTGGTCTTGTATGGTGGAGACATAAAACGGGATTTAGAGCCTCTATAACTGGGCTATCTACACGAGAGGTAGACATATAATAGAGCTAAAATCACCCTAAAAACTAGGCTAATTAACATTGAATTGACAAAATAATATTTTCTCAAAAACTATTTTCTGAGATTGGACACTAAAGTGAATTGGTCTTGTATGGTGGAGACATAAAACGGGATTTAGAGCCTCTATAACTGGGCTATCTACACGAGAGGTAGACATATAATAGAGCTAAAATCACCCTAAAAACTAGGCTAATTAACATTGAATTGACAAAATAATATTTTCTCAAAAACTATTTTCTGAGATTGGACACTAAAGTGAATTGGTCTTGTATGGTGGAGACATAAAACGGGATTTAGAGCCTCTATAACTGGGCTATCTACACGAGAGGTAGACATATAATAGAGCTAAAATCACCCTAAAAACTAGGCTAATTAACATTGAATTGACAAAATAATATTTTCTCAAAAACTATTTTCTGAGATTGGACACTAAAGTGAATTGGTCTTGTATGGTGGAGACATAAAACGGGATTTAGAGCCTCTATAACTGGGCTATCTACACGAGAGGTAGACATATAATAGAGCTAAAATCACCCTAAAAACTAGGCTAATTAACATTGAATTGACAAAATAATATTTTCTCAAAAACTATTTTCTGAGATTGGACACTAAAGTGAATTGGTCTTGTATGGTGGAGACATAAAACGGGATTTAGAGCCTCTATAACTGGGCTATCTACACGAGAGGTAGACATATAATAGAGCTAAAATCACCCTAAAAACTAGGCTAATTAACATTGAATTGACAAAATAATATTTTCTCAAAAACTATTTTCTGAGATTGGACACTAAAGTGAATTGGTCTTGTATGGTGGAGACATAAAACGGGATTTAGAGCCTCTATAACTGGGCTATCTACACGAGAGGTAGACATATAATAGAGCTAAAATCACCCTAAAAACTAGGCTAATTAACATTGAATTGACAAAATAATATTTTCTCAAAAACTATTTTCTGAGATTGGACACTAAAGTGAATTGGTCTTGTATGGTGGAGACATAAAACGGGATTTAGAGCCTCTATAACTGGGCTATCTACACGAGAGGTAGACATATAGTAAAGCTAAAATCACCCTAAAAACTAGGCTAATTAACATTGAATTGACAAAATAATATTTTCTCAAAAACTATTTTCTGAGATTGGACACTAAAGTGAATTGGTCTTGTATGGTGGAGACATAAAACGGGATTTAGAGCCTCTATAACTGGGCTATCTACACGAGAGGTAGACATATAATAGAGCTAAAATCACCCTAAAAACTAGGCTAATTAACATTGAATTGACAAAATAATATTTTCTCAAAAACTATTTTCTGAGATTGGACACTAAAGTGAATTGGTCTTGTATGGTGGAGACATAAAACGGGATTTAGAGCCTCTATAATTGGGCTATCTACACGAGAGGTAGACATATAATAGAGCTAAAATCACCCTAAAAACTAGGCTAATTAACATTGAATTGACAAAATAATATTTTCTCAAAAACTATTTTCTGAGATTGGACACTAAAGTGAATTGGTCTTGTATGGTGGAGACACAAAACGGGATTTAGAGCCTCTATAATTGGGCTATCTACACGAGAGGTAGACATATAATAGAGCTAAAATCACCCTAAAAACTAGGCTAATTAACATTGAATTGACAAAATAATATAAACGGGATTTAGAGCCTCTATAACTGGGCTATCTACACGAGAGGTAGACATATAATAGAGCTAAAATCACCCTAAAAACTAAGATAATTAACATTGAATTGACAAAATAATAATTTCTCAAAAACTATTTTCTGAGATTGGACACTAAAGTGAATTGGTCTTGTATGGTGGAGACATAAAACGGGATTTAGAGCCTCTATAACTGGGCTATCTACACGAGAGGTAGACATATAATAGAGCTAAAATCACCCTAAAAACTAAGATAATTAACATTGAATTGACAAAATAATAATTTCTCAAAAACTATTTTCTGAGATTGGACACTAAAGTGAATTGGTCTTGTATGGTGGAGACACAAAACGGGATTTAGAGCTTCTATAACTGGGCTATCTACACGAGAGGTAGACATATAATAGAGCTAAAATCACCCTAAAAAGTAAGATAATTAACATTGAATTGACAAAATAATAATTTCTCAAAAACTATTTTCTGAGATTGGACACTAAAGTGAATTGGTCTTGTATGGTGGAGACACAAAACGGGATTTAGAGCCTCTATAACTGGGCTATCTACACGAGAGGTAGACATATAATAGAGCTAAAATCACCCTAAAAACTAGGCTAATTAACATTGAATTGACAAAATAATATAAATGGGATTTAGAGCCTCTATAACTGGGCTATCTACACGAGAGGTAGACATATAATAGAGCTAAAATCACCCTAAAAACTAGGCTAATTAACATTGAATTGACAAATTAATATTTTCTCAAAAACTATTTTCTGAGATTGGACACTAAAGTGAATTGGTCTTGTATGGTGGAGACACAAAATGGGATTTAGAGCCTCTATAACTGGGCTATCTACACGAGAGGTAGACATATAATAGAGCTAAAATCACCCTAAAAACTAGGCTAATTAACATTGAATTGACAAAATAATATTTTCTCAAAAACTATTTTCTGAGATTGGACACTAAAGTGAATTGGTCTTGTATGGTGGAGACATAAAACGGGATTTAGAGCCTCTATAACTGGGCTATCTACACGAGAGGTAGACATATAATAGAGCTAAAATCACCCTAAAAACTAGGCTAATTAACATTGAATTGACAAAATAATATTTTCTCAAAACTATTTTCTGAGATTGGACACTAAAGTGAATTGGTCTTGTATGGTGGAGACACAAAACGGGATTTAGAGCCTCTATAACTGGGCTATCTACACGAGAGGTAGACATGTAATAGAGCTAAAATCACCCTAAAAACTAAGATAATTAACATTGAATTGACAAAATAATATTTTCTCAAAAACTATTTTCTGAGATTGGACACTAAAGTGAATTGGTCTTGTATGGTGGAGACACAAAACGGGATTTAGAGCCTCTATAACTGGGCTATCTACACGAGAGGTAGACATGTAATAGAGCTAAAATCACCCTAAAAACTAAGATAATTAACATTGAATTGACAAAATAATATTTTCTCAAAAACTATTTTCTGAGATTGGACACTAAAGTGAATTGGTCTTGTATGGTGGAGACACAAAACGGGATTTAGAGCCTCTATAACTGGGCTATCTACATGAGAGGTAGACATATAATAGAGCTAAAATCACCCTAAAAACTAGGCTAATTAACATTGAATTGACAAAATAATATTTTCTCAAAAACTATTTTCTGAGATTGGACACTAAAGTGAATTGGTCTTGTATGGTGGAGACACAAAATGGGATTTAGAGCCTCTATAACTGGGCTATCTACACGAGAGGTAGACATATAATAGAGCTAAAATCACCCTAAAAACTAGGCTAATTAACATTGAATTGACAAAATAATATTTTCTCAAAAACTATTTTCTGAGATTGGACACTAAAGTGAATTGGTCTTGTATGGTGGAGACACAAAACGGGATTTAGAGCCTCTATAACTGGGCTATCTACACGAGAGGTAGACATATAATAGAGCTAAAATCACCCTAAAAACTAGGCTAATTAACATTGAATTGACAAAATAATATAAACGGGATTTAGAGCCTCTATAACTGGGCTATCTACACGAGAGGTAGACATATAATAGAGCTAAAATCACCCTAAAAACTAGGCTAATTAACATTGAATTGACAAAATAATATTTTCTCAAAAACTATTTTCTGAGATTGGACACTAAAGTGAATTGGTCTTGTATGGTGGAGACACAAAACGGGATTTAGAGCCTCTATAACTGGGCTATCTACACGAGAGGTAGACATATAATAGAGCTAAAATCACCCTTAAAAACTAGGCTAATTAACATTGAATTGACAAAATAATATTTTCTCAAAAAATATTTTCTGAGATTGGACACTAAAGTGAATTGGTCTTGTATGGTGGAGACACAAAACGGGATTTAGAGCCTCTATAACTGGGCTATCTACACGAGAGGTAGACATATAATAGAGCTAAAATCACCCTAAAAACTAGGCTAATTAACATTGAATTGACAAAATAATATTTTCTCAAAAACTATTTTCTGAGATTGGACACTAAAGTGAATTGGTCTTGTATGGTGGAGACACAAAACGGGATTTAGAGCCTCTATAACTGGGCTATCTACACGAGAGGTAGACATATAATAGAGCTAAAATCACCCTAAAAACTAGGCTAATTAACATTGAATTGACAAAATAATATTTTCTCAAAAACTATTTTCTGAGATTGGACACTAAAGTGAATTGGTCTTGTATGGTGGAGACACAAAACGGGATTTAGAGCCTCTATAACTGGGCTATCTACACGAGAGGTAGACATATAATAGAGCTAAAATCACCCTAAACACTAGGCTAATTAACATTGAATTGACAAAATAATATTTTCTCAAAAACTATTTTCTGAGATTGGACACTAAAGTGAATTGGTCTTGTATGGTGGAGACACAAAATGGGATTTAGAGCCTCTATAACTGGGCTATCTACACGAGAGGTAGACATATAATAGAGCTAAAATCACCCTAAAAACTAGGCTAATTAACATTGAATTGACAAAATAATATTTTCTCAAAAACTATTTTCTGAGATTGGACACTAAAGTGAATTGGTCTTGTATGGTGGAGACACAAAACGGGATTTAGAGCCTCTATAACTGGGCTATCTACACGAGAGGTAGACATGTAATAGAGCTAAAATCACCCTAAAAACTAAGATAATTAACATTGAATTGACAAAATAATATTTTCTCAAAAACTATTTTCTGAGATTGGACACTAAAGTGAATTGGTCTTGTATGGTGGAGACATAAAACGGGATTTAGAGCCTCTATAACTGGGCTATCTACATGAGAGGTAGACATGTAATAGAGCTAAAATCACCCTAAAAACTAGGCTAATTAACATTGAATTGACAAAATAATAATTTCTCAAAAACTATTTTCTGAGATTGGACACTAAAGTGAATTGGTCTTGTATGGTGGAGACATAAAACGGGATTTAGAGCCTCTATAACTGGGCTATCTACACGAGAGGTAGACATATAATAGAGCTAAAATCACTCTAAAAACTAGG
>JBAKBP010040355.1:0-13714 GCA_037953745.1 Lithodes maja | reverse complement strand
GGACTGATTAACTGAACACATTTGAACTCTATATGTAAACTCAATATATGGTGAAAATAAAACGAAATAAAATGAAAAACCAAACTACATGAACACCCAAAAAACAACCAATTGTACCTAATAATGAACCTTCAACTATTATTGACAAGATTTATTTCTGGTTTGTGCTTATTTATCAGCATTTGTTCGCCTATTAAAGCCTCATACGTGCTTCTAAACCTGCCGATGATTTCAAAATCCCTCTCCGAAAAAGGGTGATCTTCATTACGGGAGTGTTCCCTTACTGCAGAAAATGACATACTCCTCAAAAATATTCCAGACCTGAAGCTTTTCCCCAAATGCTCATATATTCTCATTTTGAATGATCTACTCGAACATCCAATGTACCCAGCCTGACAACTGGGACAAGTGAATTTATACACGATATTTGAGCATAAAGAGTCCGGCACCCGATCTTTGAAGTTGAAGAAGGTTCCTATCCTGAAATCATTGGTGAAAACAATTCAAAAATTTATTGCAGGAAAACTTTCCCGGAGTACGTTACTAAGTAACTTGCGAAAATCATAGCTCACTCTCCCATAGAAAGGCACTTTGACATACTTGACAAGTTTAGGCACATCGTAAGTTACCGATCTGCTGTGTAACACTTTATTATACATACAAATAACAAAATACAATAACAAAACCAACTTAAACCCAAGCCAGTGAAAGTGGGCTTTCTATAAACTCCAGTGGTTAACCGATTACATGATTTAGTGATTAAAACATCCAAAAATGCTAAAGTATTAATATCCTCGTTTTCACAGGTAAATCTTATGTATAGAGGACAAACTAAATAGATTACTGAGACCCATTCGAGACGATATTGGTATTGAAGCTTATGATTTTTTATAATTATGCATCTGGAACGAAACCTGGTATTCTGTTTGGGCAGCCTAAAGTTCACAAAATAGGAAACCCCCTTAGACCTATCATTTCATCCATTGAAACGGCAGCATACAATTTGGCTAAATTCTAACAACCCTTAATAACTCCTCTAACTCACAATGAATATACTGAAAAGAACTCTAAAAGTTTTGTTGACGAAATATCAAATTTAGATTTACCTAATAATTTGTATTTAGCAAGTTATGATGTAGAGTCTTTGTTTACAAATGTACCACTGGATGAAACGTTAGATAAAATTCTAAATATGTTTGAACCAAGCACCTTTTTTGGACTAGGTAAGACTCTGGTTAGAAAGTTATTCAGATTCGCCACTTCTGAATCTTGTTTTCTCTTTAATAACAACCTTTATAGCCAGGTAGATGGCGTTAGCATGGGATCGAGTTTAGGGCCTTTGTTCGCTGATGCATTTTTATGTAACAAGGAGGTTCAGTGGCTTGAGAGTTGTCCACCAGATTGTAAGCCTATTTTTTATAGGCGGTATGTAGATGATACATTTTTAATATTCAGAAATAGGGATGATAATGATAGATTTTTCAGTTACATGAACAAGCAGCATAAAAACATAAGATTTACCTGTGAAAACGAGGATAATAATACTTTAGCATTTTTGGATGTTTTATTCACTAAATCATGTAATCGGTTAACCACTGAAGTTTATAGAAAGCCACTTTCACTGGCTTGGGTTTAAGTTGGTTTAGTTATTGCCCTGAAATATATAAACTTTATTCCACCAAAACACTTCTTGAGAGAGCCTACGGGATTTGTTCTAACTATTTCACACTTCATGAAGAATTTTGCAAACTAAGAGTATTTTTTGAAAAATAATTGTATGATGGATTTGTTTTACAGAGTGCTAAAACAATTTATGTATAATAAAGTGTTACACAGCAGATCGGTAACTTACGATGTGCCTAAACTTGTCAAGTATGTCAAATTGCCTTTCTATGGGAGAGTGAGCTATGATTTTCGCAAGTTACTTAGTAACGTACTCCGGGAAAGTTTTCCTGCAATACATTTTAGAATTATTTTCACCAATGATTTCAGGATAGGAACCTTCTTCAACTTCAAAGATCGGGTGCCGGACTCTTTATGCTCAAATATCGTGTATAAATTCACTTGTCCCAGTTGTCAGGCTGGGTACATTGGATGTTCGAGTAGATCATTCAAAATGAGAATATATGAGCATTTGGGGAAAAGCTTCAGGTCTGGAATATTTTTGAGGAGTATGTCATTGTCTGCAGTAAGGGAACACTCCCGTAATGAAGATCACCCTTTTTCGGAGAGGGATTTTGAAATAATCGGCAGGTTTAGAAGCACGTGTGAGGCTTTATTAGGCGAAACAATGCTGATAAATAAGCACAAACCAGAAATAAATCTTGTCAAAATAATTGTTGAAGGTTCATTATTAGGTACAATTGGTTGCTTTTTGGGAGTTCATGTAGTTTGGTTTTTCATTTTATTTCGTTTAATTTTCACCATATATTGAGTTTACATATAGAGTTCAAATGTGTTCAGTTAATCAGTCCCTCATCGTCTTTCATTGGAGACTGGTGGTATCATGGTGAGTTCCGATTTGTTTGTGACAATTTTCGTTTATGTGAATTTTCAACATTTATCTTTTGTTTCTTAGAGTCAAGTAATTCAAATGTACTTTTTTGCTTTATGTTGCGGTTCGATGTGATTATGATTACTATGATTTGCTTCTAATTTTACTAGATAATTTGAAATGTTTTGTAAAGTCCTTCATTTTAATATTCTCATTTATTATGATTGCTTTTGCTAAGTCTTGTCCTCACATGGTTGGATATTAGCATAATACTTTGGACACTGTTTAGCGGTAGGTTAATTTTTGTTTAATAGATTTTAGCCTTTACAGTTCAGAATAATATTTGAATTGAAAAAGAAATGATAATATAAATTTGATATCTTATGCGTTTTGATTTCTTTTGTTGCATTGAGATTTAGTAAATTTGAATTTGATGGTGTCTAGCCGTAGATTTATTATTTATTCAAACCTTGCCTAGTTGGCCAAAATTATGTTGTTTAATTGTTTTTTTAGATAGGCAAATTGCCACGTGTTCAACAATGCATTACATTTTAGTGATCCTGTTTTAGCAATATATACAGAGTTATACTCAATGTTTAGGATCTGTTGGTAACCCTTTCCTGAGGATGGCTGCGTGACGTCGCCGAAAATTAGAATAAATCATGATGTTCCACAACGTATTTCTTCTCATTGCCCTACTAATTTGGAAGTTGGCGTGTCCAAGATTACCTGCTGAGGTTCTCATAACAAGATATGGAAGACAAACGTTAACCACATATCGGAACATAGAAAGACAACAGCAGAAAACCTTAAAGATTGAGTTGGATATTTAGTTTTTACAAACATGTAGTGAACACAATGTCCTGCCTAAATTCCTCAAATTCAAGGTGTACAGTAGAGAATTTTCTAGAACTGAAACTTACAGAGAATGGCAAAGGTCTCTATTGGATAGAGAGACAAGACAACAACAAAGGAAACATAGAGTAGAACTTGATAAATTGGTGAGTCATAAAGTTACGTTCAAAAGTCATGTTAGTTTTCTTGATTACTGGCTTTTTAATTCCAAAGCTATCGAACATGCAAGAAAAATCGCAGAAAAGGTGAAAGTAAGACATGAGAGAAAACTGGAAGGATTGGGAATTCATAAAATCAACTATAATGATAATTGCATTTTTAACTTATCCAGTAAAAATCTAACTGCTAGGGAAACTAAAGTCTTAAAGCTGGGTTTAGATTTCTGTATTCCGTTTTATAAGAAAGACTGGTAGAAACATTACATCTCTGTAGAAACAATTAGTGAAACGGTTCGAGATTCTGCAAAAGTGGGTCTCCTCAAGAATGGTTTAAAGTGTGATAGCATAACAAACAGGATAAAAGAACTGGGTGTTGGAAATTTAATCTAATTAAAACTCAATGGAACAGTATTACTTCGTTGGTTCTTATGCGAGAAGATCTTGACTTGCTTAAGGAACTTGGTAACAACAAGGATATAATAATAGTGAAACCCGATAAAGGTAATGGAGTGGTAATTATGGACAGATCGGAGTATTCGGAACAAATGGGAATAATTCTTCGTGACGCAACGATATTCAGAAAAGTAAATGGGGAAGTCTTTGCGAACAATGTAAGATTAGAGGACGAACTAAATAGATTACTGAGACCCATACGAGACGATATTGGTAATGAAGCTTATGATTTTTTACATGCATCTGAAACGAAACCTGGTATTCTGTTTGGGCAGCCTAAAGTTCACAAAATAGGAAACCCCCTTAGACCTATCATTTCATCCATTGGAACGGCAGCATACAATTTGGCTAAATTCTTACAACCCTTATTAACTCCAACTCACAATGAATATACTGTAAAGAACTCTAAAAGTTTTGCTGACTAAATAATTTATCAAATTTAGATTTACCTAATAATTTTTATTTAGCAAGTTATGATGTAGAGTCTTTGTTTACAAATGTACCACTGGATGAAACGTTAGATATAATTCTAGATAAGTTTGAACCAAGCACCTTTTTTGGACTAGGTAAGACTGGTTAGAAAGTTATTTAGATTCGCCACTTCTGAATCTTCGTTTTCTCTTTAATAACAACCTTTATAGCCAGGTAGATGGCGTTAGCATGGGATCGAGTTTAGGGCCTTTGTTCGCTGATGCATTTTTATGTAACAAGGAGGTTCAGTGGCTTGAGAGTTGTCCACCAGATTGTAAGCCTATCTTATATAGGCGGTATGTAGAAGATACATTTTTAATATTCAGAAATAGGGATGATAATGATAGATTTTTCAGTTACATGAACAAGCAGCATAAAAACATAAGATTTACCTATGAAAACGAGGATAATAATACTTTAGCATTTTTGGATGTTTTATTCACTAAATCATGTAATCGGTTAACCACTGGAGTTTATAGAAAGCCCACTTTCACTGGCTTGGGTTTAAGTTGGTTTAGTTATTGCCCTGAAATATATAAACTTAATTCCATCAAAACACTTGAGAGAGCCTACGGGATTTGTTCTAACTATTTCACACTTCATGAAGAATTTTGCAAACTAAGAGTATTTTTTGAAAAATAATTATATGATGGATTTGTTTTACAGAGTGCTAAAACAATTTATGTATAATAAAGTGTTACACAACAGATCGGTAACTTACGATGTGCCTAAACTTGTCAAGTATGTCAAAGTGCCTTTCTATGGGAGAGTGAGCTAAGATTTTCGCAAGTTACTTAGTAACGTACTCCGGGAAAGTTTTCCTGCAATACATTTTAGAATTGTTTTCACCAATGATATCAGGATAGGAACCTTCTTCAACTTCATAGATCGGGTGCCGGACTCTTTATACTCAAATATCGTGTATAAATTCACTTGTCCCAGTTGTCAGGCTGGGTACATTGGATGTTCGAGTAGATCATTCAAAATGAGAATATATGAGCATTTGGGGAAAAGCTTCAGGTCTGGAATATTTTTGAAGAGTATGTCATTTTCTGCAGTAAGGGAACACTCCCGTAATGAAGATCACCCTTTTTCGGAGAGGGATTTTGAAATAATCGGCAGGTTTAGAAGCACGTATGAGGCTTTAATAGGCGAAAAAATGCTGATAAATAAGCACAAACCAGAAATAAATCTTGTCAATAATAGTTGAAGGTTCATTATTAGGTACAATTGGTTGCATTTTGGGTGTTCATGTAGTTTGGTTTTTCATTTTATTTCGTTTAATTTTCTTCATATATTGAGTTTACATATAGAGTTCAAATGTGTTCAGTTAATCAGTCCCTCATAGTCTTTCATTGGAGACTGGTGGTATCATGGCGAGTTCCAATTTGTTTGTGACAATTTTCGTTTATGTGAATTTTCAACATTTATCTATTGTTTCTTAGAGTCAAGTAATTCAAATGTACTTTTTTGCTGCTTTATATTGCGGTTCGATGTGATTAGGATTACTATGATTTGCTTCTAATTTTACTAGATAATTTGAAATGTTTTGTAAAGTCCTTCATTTTAATATTCTCATTTATTATGATTGCTTTTGCTAAGTCTTGTCCTCACATGGTTGGATATTAGCATAATACTTTGGACGCTGTTTAGCGGTAGGTTAATTTTTGTTTAATAGATTTTAGCCTTTACAGTTCAGAATAATATTTGAATTGAAAAAGAAATGATAATATAAATTTGATATCTTATGCGTTTTGATTTCTTTTGTTGCATTGAGATTAACAATTTTGAATTTGATGGTGTCTAGCCGTAGATTTATTATATATTTAAACCTTGCCTAGTTGGCCAAAATGATGTTGTTTATTGTTTTTTAGATAGGCAAATTGCCAGTGTTCAACAATGCATTACATTTTAGTGATCCTGTTTTAGCAATATATACAGAGTTATACTACATTTTAGTGATCCTGTTTTAGCAATATATACAGAGTTATACTACATTTTAGTGATCCTGTTTTAGCAATATATACAGAGTTATACTACATTTTTAGGATCTGTTGGTAACCCTTTCCTGAGGATGGCTGCGTGACATCGCCGAAAATTAGAATAAATTATGATGTTCCACAACGTATTTCTTCTCATTGCCCTACTAATTTGGAAGTTGCGGTGTCAAAGATCACCTGCTGAGGTTCTCATAACTATATATATATATATACAGTATATACAGGTATATACTGTATGTAAACCGGTTTTACCTAAGAGATTCAATACTACTTTCAGAATTCTTGGTCGCAGAGTTGCGTATGCAGTTTTATTTATTTATTTTATTATTTGTTTTGTAATGCGAAAACTGCACACCTACTTTATTAGTAAATCTTTTAACTCAAACGAATCTAAGAATTATTTCTTCAATAGAGTTGTCAACTTGTGGAATGGGCTTCCACGAGACGTTATAGACTGCAGCACCGTTGATTCCTGTAGACTTCGCCTAGACAAATATCTTGCATCAAACCCGCGACTGACTAAGTTTGTAAATGAATAACTATATTTTATTCCCCCCTCAAATTCATCGAGGATTATTGCGTATATAATTATATTACTAAGACGTTACTCTCTTTTTCACAGATATACGAAAGATCACTTATAACTGTTTTATGATACTAACCCATCTGTCCCGTACAAACTTCCTAATCCTGCCACGGACAATAGTTCCCGGGCAGTAGTTCCCTTTCCAAATTTCCCTTACCCATATTATATACCTTGATTTTCAAAAGGCCTTTGACAAAGTTCCCCACAAACGTTTACTGCTAAAACTAAAAGCGCATGGAATACAAGACGGTGTGTTGAAATGGATAGAAAATTGGCTCAGCGACACAAAGCAAAGAGTAGTCAAAAACGGTAAGGCATCTAAATGGACCAATGTAAGTAGCGGGGTACCCCAGGTATCGGTACTAGGACCAATTCTCTTTCTAATTTACATCAACGACATAGATGAGGGTCTCACCTGTACAATCTCAAAATTTGCTGACGATACAAAAATTGCAAATAGCGTACTCTCAAAAGAACAAGTTGACGATATGCAACACAATCTAGATAAATTGTCATGTTGGGCCCAAATTTGGCAAATGAGTTTCAATGCGGATAAAATGTAAAGTACTACATATCGGATACCAAAATGAGAAAGCAAACTATTCGATGAATGGCACTCAGCTTAAAAATTTAAACAGAGAAACCGATCTGGGAGTTACAATATCGAGTAACCTAAAACCGAGTCAACAATGTTCAGAAGTTGTTAAGAAGGCAAACAAAATAATTGGCTTTATAGGCAGGTCATTTGAGCATAAATCCAAAGAAGTTATCCTAACCCTTTACAATTCCTTAGTCCGCCCTCTTCTGGAATACTGCGTTCAATCCTGGTGCCCTTATTACCAAAAAGATATAAACAAGCTAGAACGAGTTCAACGTAAAGTTACCAAAATGATACCTAGCCTAAAGAACAAACCATACAAAGAGCGTCTTAGAGAATTAAATCTATTTCCTTTAACCCAGCGCAGATTAAGAGGTGACTTAATTCAAGTGTTCAAAATCATCAAAGGCATCGGCAATATGAACTGTAGTAAGTACTTCACTATCGACCAATCTAATTACACGCGGGGAAACGGTTGCAAAATTATTGGTAAATCTTTTAACTCACACGAATCTAAGAATTTCTTCAATCGAGTTGTCAACTTGTGGAATGGGCTTCCCCGAGACGTTATAGACTGCAGCACCGTTGATTCATTTAAACTTCGCCTAGACAAATATCTCGCATCAAACCCGCGACTGACTGCGTTTGTAAATGAATAACTTTATTTTATCCTCCCCTCAGTTACTAACCCATCTGTCCCCTACTAACTTCCTAATCCTACCACGAACATTAGTTCCCTTTCCAATGTTCCCTTACCCACTCTAAACCACTGTTTGGACACTTGATCCTCAGTGTTTTGGAAGACAAGCAGCCTAGAGGGTCACTATATATGTTGTTGCTTGATTTCCTTTGTACTCCTTTGTACTCCTTTGTACCCACTCTAAACCACTGTTTGGACACTTGATCCTCAGTGTTTTGGAAGACAAGCAGCCTGGAAGGATCACTAGACCTGTGGTTGCTTGATTTCCTTAAGATTTCCTTAAATCTAAAGTTAGAAATGTAATAGGCCCCCTTAAAACTTCGATAGGATAAATGACAGAAAATTATTTAGAAATGTGCAGTACATTAAATAGTCAGTTTATATCCGTTTTCACAAATGAAAATTTGGCACAGATTCCAGAAGTCAGTAAGGTATATAGCGATAGTATAGAAAATAGGTTAAGTACGGTTACTATAAGTAGAAATGATGTGCTTAAGGAAATTGACAGACTGAAGCCTCAGAAATCACCTGGTCCTGATGAGGTATATGCTAGAGTATTAAAAGAATGCAGAGGTGAGTTAAGTTACCCATTAACATTTCTTTTTAACAAGTCTTTAGAAACGGGTATAGTTCCAGAAGCTTGGAAGCTTACAAATGTAGTTCCGATCTTCAAAAAAGGTGATAAGTCCATAGCATCAAATAATCGTCCCATTAGTCTCACTTCAATCATAGGAAAGCTACTAGAGTCAATTATTGCTAGGAAAATGAGAAACCACTTAGAAACATTTAAGTTAATCAATTCTTCTCAGCATGGATTCACTCAGGGACGTTCTTGCCTTACTAATTTGCTTAGCTTTTTCTCAGAGGTATATGAAACAGTAGATAATGACAAATCATATGATATTATATATTTAGATTTCAGTAAAACTTTCGACGGAGTCCCTCATGATAGATTGATGAGAAAGGTTGAGGCGCATGGAATAGGTGGGGCGTTGTTAGGATGGATTAGGTAATGGCTAATTGGTAGGAAGCAGAGAGTCCGCATAAATGGTACTAACTCAGAGTGGGGATCAGTCAAGAGTGGTGTCCCCCAGGGATCTGTATTGGGTCCTCTGTTATTTATCATATACATAAATGACCTTGATTTAGGTATAACTAGTAGGATATGTAAATTCGCAGACGATACCAAAATAGGGAGACCAATAGATTCAGATAGCGACATAGAGTGCCTCCAAAGGGATCTAGATACCTTAAACGAATGGTCAGTAAAGTGGCAGATGAATTTTAACATTGACAAATGCAAGGTATTAGAGATAGGGAAGACGAATACTAATGCAAAATATAAACTAGCTAATGCTGAATTAGAAAACTCAGACTGCGAGAAAGATTTGGGTGTGTTTGTTAGCAACGATTTGAAACCCAGAAAACAGTGTATAAGCGTACGTAACAAGGCAAACATGATTCTGGGGTTCATCTCAAGTAGTGTGAATAACAGAACTGCCGATGTTATCTTGAAACTTTACTTGTCATTAGTGAGACCTCATATGGATTATGCTGTCCAATTTTGGTGTCCTTATTACAGAATGGATATAGATTCCTTGGAGAGAGTACAGCGAAGAATGACAAAAATGATTCATAATATTAGAAATCTACCATATGAAGAAAGGTTGAACAAATTAGGCTTATATATTCGTTAGAAAGACGCAGAGTTAGAGGAGATATGATAGAAGTGTTCAAGTGGTTCAGTGGGGTAAATAAAGGAGATATGAAAAATGTACTGAAGCTCAGTGATAGCAAAAGAACTCAAACAAATGGTTATAAATTAGATAAATTTCGTTTCAGAAAAGATATAGGCAAATATTGGTTTGGTAACAGAGTTGTAGATGGGTGGAATAGGCTACCAAGTGATATAGTGGGATCAAGAACGATAAGACCGCGTCATACAGAGGTCGACCGCGACCCGACAGAAACCCGAAGGCAATGACTTGCAAAAAAAATTCAAATTTTTGCAGTTCGAGTGTATTCGGCCCAAAAATCGGGCGACATAGAGTATGATTCTGGTATGTTCGAGTCGTTCTAGTCATGCTCTGGTCATCACCCGAAAGTTCGGATGAGTCGGCCAAATGTTAGTGCATGCGTTAACTTTTGGGAAATCCTAGAGTGCGTTCGGGTCAAAAAACCGTTACAAAATCCTCGAGTCACCTTCGATTTACATTCGATTCGTATTCGGCTTACATTCTACCATATTCTGATCGCATTCGACCTATGTGAGTCACTTTCGAGTAAATTTGTTTAACTCGATTCATAACAGAATTGATCGAACCTAAGTGAACTTAGACCCTATGATTTAGACTGTAACCCGAATTAGACTCTATGCTCACTGGAAAATTCCTACATAAACTTGTACATTACTTGGGGTAAATAAAGGAGATATGAAAAATGTACTGAAGCTCAGTGATAGCAAAAGAACTCAAACAAATGGTTATAAATTAGATAAATTTCGTTTCAGAAAAGATATAGGCAAATATTGGTTTGGTAACAGAGTTGTAGATGGGTGGAATAGGCTACCAAGTGATATAGTGGGATCAAGAACGATAAGACCGCGTCATACAGAGGTCGACCGCGACCCGACAGAAACCCGAAGGCAATGACTTGCAAAAAAAATTCAAATTTTTGCAGTTCGAGTGTATTCGGCCCAAAAATCGGGCGACATAGAGTATGATTCTGGTATGTTCGAGTCGTTCTAGTCATGCTCTGGTCATCACCCGAAAGTTCGGATGAGTCGGCCAAATGTTAGTGCATGCGTTAACTTTTGGGAAATCCTAGAGTGCGTTCGGGTCAAAAAACCGTTACAAAATCCTCGAGTCACCTTCGATTTACATTCGATTCGTATTCGGCTTACATTCTACCATATTCTGATCGCATTCGACCTATGTGAGTCACTTTCGAGTAAATTTGTTTAACTCGATTCATAACAGAATTGATCGAACCTAAGTGAACTTAGACCCTATGATTTAGACTGTAACCCGAATTAGACTCTATGCTCACTGGAAAATTCCTACATAAACTTGTTCGAACTTCTACTGTTCTCGATGCTGACCCGAATTTTAGGATGGTGACTGGATGGATACCCGAATACTACTAGAAAATGACTCGATGCATGTCCGACATTACTAATTAGACTCTATGAATATTCGATCGTGATCCGAATGACTTGAATGTAAGTCGAAGGGTTGTCGAAGCCAAGTCGAATCAAACCCGAACGCGAGTCGATGGGCGGAGCCACGTGAAGCAGGCCCGTGTGCGGTTGGAGCGGCCCGAATTATCGTACACTGCCACCCCCGCACGGGCCCTATGAATTAGCGGGTGGGAGTCATTCGCTCCATTCCACACCCGTACCCACCGCCCACCATGTCTCTCTCCCCCACCACGTCTCTCTCGCCCACCACGTCTCTCTCTCCAACTCTTGTCGCCAACATGCCCGGAAACTATGGTAAAGGAAGCAAGGCAGTGAAGAGGCCCTGCAAATTTACCATGGAGTCTGTGGACCTGTTTGCCACCCAGCAATCCCAAGAGGAAAGCGAGGAGGAAGTAGAGGAGAGGCAGCACATCGACTCCAACCCTGTTTTCGACGATGAAAACCCAACCGAGGAAGCAGAGTCACAGTGTATTATTATAGCAAAGAAAGCCCATGTACCTCACAAAAAGACCCACCCTATCGTGTCAACCGAAGGTGACAGTCCTTCGGAACAGGAAAGCGAGGATGATGACGCCACCCAAGATGACCTCACGCCACTCACCGAGCCACCTACCCAGACACCAACGACATACTCCGAGACGCCTACCCAGACCACGCCGCCCATCAACCCAGTACAACCTGTGCCGAAAAGGAGGAGGAGGACCTACGCCAGGCTCCCTGATCAGAAGGTGGAAGTGGCCGAGTGGTATTCTGAGCAGGAGTTCCTGTACAACAGGAAAATAAGGGCCCACAAGCATAAGAACATGCGGGAGAAGACACTCGCCCACGAAGGAAAAGGAGCTCAACATTGAAGGTTGGTTGTGTGCGTTCTTATGATATAATAACCATTATGTTGAGTGATATTACTTACAAATACCAAACACATCTATGTTTCTGGAATAATTGACCTGTGCCGTGCAAAGTGGATACATATTTATCATAAAGTTTGGCGTTAACATTGCTGGCAAATCTTTTTTTCGGAATTGAAATAACTAGGTAATATTTAGAGTTAATAATAGATAATGTTTCGTGTGCAGTCTTGCATTGTACTTCCCTCATATCAATGAGTGCTGTGTGGTTACCTGCCCAGGTGAACCATACTTATTCATGTTGACTGATAATAAATTCGGTTGTGATAATCTTTGTCCCCATACTATTTATATTTTGTACGTAATCACTCCTAATATATATTAGTTAAATTTTTCAGTGGAAACACTCAACAAGTGGATGGAAGGAATGAGGACCAGGTACGGGAAGCTTGACAAGATTCCCGTGTCCGGTTCAGGTGCGGTCCAGCTGACGGAGAGAGACGCCTGGATCAAGACCCACTTCGCGTTCCTCAAAACCCATCTTGTGAAGTTGCCCACCAGAAAGAGCAAGGTACGTTTATCAAGTCTATTGCAAATTTATTTTTAATCAAAAATAAATGTTAAAGGTATAAATAAATATCTTGGTGCTCTGTTCAACATAAGATTTAATAAACCTAAGTTACATACATGTTTCACCATTATTGTTGGATGTTGTAAATAGAATAAAATCGAATATTAATATTGTCTAACATGTATAATACTTTTTTAATTATTTCTATGTATAAATAATAAGCTGCCCCACATTATTGTGAATATTTATTGCTATGTAAAAATGACCAAATTAAATAACCATTGATATTATATTATATATATATATATATATATATATATATATATATATATATATATATATGTATGAGTGTTGCTAGAAAATTATTTACTCTATAAATTGATGTTCAACACTGTCATAAACTAATAACCTGATACATTCCACAGCTCTACAAGACAACGACTGTGGAGGAGGAGATGGCTGACGACGTCGAGCCTGAAGGGGAGGACGGGCCAGAGTCAACTCCCACTCCAACCCAAACCACAGCTACCCAGGACACCGCGACCGGGAGCTCAGCCGTGGTGGCAACTCCCGGGTCATCTGGGTCCGGTGCCACCCCCAGCCAGGCGCCAGCCGCCCAACCCGACCTGTATGACAAGGTAAATATCATTATTATGTATCCAATGTTAACATGCCATCATAATTGAATCTCTCCACTCGTAAACACATACACCCACATGCAACACAAAACACCCCACCCTCTGTGCCTTCACTCAGCCACTCACTGACTGTCACCCATTAT
>JBAKBP010040354.1:0-13714 GCA_037953745.1 Lithodes maja | reverse complement strand
CCCCCCTCCTCCCATCCACTTTTGTGTCTGTCTTTAACTGTATTGCTTATTATTGAGAGGTTTGATTTGTCGTTTGCCATTATCGAACATTTGTCTTAGTCTGCATCCTAGACCCCTTTCAGTCAGTCAGTCAGTAGTCAGCCCTTTCACCCACAAGGGGTAGGGAGGATCAGCAAAAGACTCGAGGAAGGCAAAATAGGTGACAATAGAAGAACGGTTCCGTAGGGATTGGGCCCATACGGAATTGGGCTCATATGGGATTGGGCCCACGGGTTTGGAACCTAACCTAACCTAACCTAAGTGGGCCCAATCCCGTATGGGCCCCATCCCGTGGTCACCTAGAAGAACACATAACAGTTCGCCCACAACAAGCAAGCACACAAGCATTCAGAAGCACCGATCCCCTTTCAAACTAAAACATATCCACTTTCCAGATCCCCCTTCAAGCTAAAAATACGGCATCGAATTTTACCATTAAGGGGAGATTTCCACTTGAGGGATATTTTTTTGGAACCCATTCTCCCTCATGTTTAGCCCCATTGCTTTTGAGATTATAAGACGTTCGCCCCATTAGTTTGGAGATTTTAAGACCTTTCGCCCCATTTATGTCAATTTTAAGACTTTTCGTATCATTTAGGTAACAATTTTTCCTGGCAAGCGATAGCGAGCCTGTAATTTAAGAGGAATCGGCCTTCGGCCGGGACATTTTTCTACCGAAAAATGTACAAATTTATCTTGAGAGGGGTACTAGGGGGTGTAAATTTAAGCTTGATGGAGGTCTAAGGAAATAACTAAAAACCTCCCCTTAATCCCTTACTAAATATTAACATTTCGGTGGTGTGCATAAGTGTTGTTTGAGGGAATATTATGGTAAACAATATGTCTTGGCGTGTACGTTTTGAAATATACGTCATGGTCTTTTCTGAATCCGTATACTGCTTAAATGAACCCACGAATTTCATATGCTACACAGTAAAACAAATGTTGTGCTCCAAAAATCGCCATAATAGTCGAGTACTCCAAATGAGGAGAAGGCAGTTGACCGTCAGGTGGAAAACAATTGGCTGTAGGCTGCTTTAACCCTTTGCTTACCGGTGATGTCTTTTTAGTTTTTACTCTAGCTACGATGAGATGATTGTATTCAGTTTAAAAAGGGCCTCCAGCAAATAACAGGCTTCGAACTATCTCACTTAACCCTTTGCACAAGCACAGATCCTTTTAATACTCCATATAATCGTCTAAATATAGCTATAATAAAATATAAAAGACGTCGCCGGTACAGAAGGGGTTACAAATAAGATTCGATTCAGTTCGGGTTCGCTTGGAAAACTTTAGCTCCCAGAGTAAGCAACCCATCTCGGTTGCATTATGGGGGTAGTGCTTAGTTTTTGGTGTATATATATATATATACTGTATATATACCCGGTATATATATATATATATATACCGTATATATATATATTAATTTATTTTTGAGTTTCCTCGCTAGACCTCCATCAAGCTTAGAAAAACACCCCCTAGACCCCTTTTCAAGTTAAATTTGTACATTGTTCGGTAGAAAAAATTCCCGGCCGAAGCGGTTCCTTTTTAAATTAGAAGCTCGCCAGGACAAAATCGACACCTAAAGGGCACGAAAGGTCTTAATATTGACAACAAAATGAGGCGAAAGGTCTCAAAATCGCCAAACTAGCGGCACGAACGTCTTAGAACCTCAAAACTAATATGCTAAACATGAGGGAGAAGGGGGTAAAAAAAGCGGGTCCCCCTTAAGGACCCGGAGTATATAACCAGACCCATCTCAGTTGCATTAAAACAAGTGGTTCCCTTGGCACTGAGCCCCCCCCCTCCCCCACCACCACCATACACACACACACACACACAATTACAGCCACTTCAGCTCCCACATAAACCACCCCAGATGTCCCTCCTCCTCCGTCTCCTCCTCCTCAGATGTTCCCCCCTTCCTGGCCCCTCCTTCACCTTCTCCTCCTCCCTCCTCCTTCTTCCTCCTCCTCCTCCCTCCTTCTCAGATATCCCCTTCTTCCCGGCACCTCCTCCTCCTCCTCCTCCTTCCTCGGGGTCGAAGGAGGAGAAAAAATAATCGTAATAAATAAATCATGGGTCTTTATTCGAGCACTATAGAGGGGGAGGAAGGGTGTTAATTGAAGGGTTGTTAAGGGGCAGATGGTTGCTTTTTCTGGCTCCCTTCTCCCTCATGTTTAGCCCTATTAGTTAGCGATTGTAAGACGTTTCTTCCATCAGTTTGCCGATTTTAATTGTGTGCCATTTAGATGTCTATATATTTTTTTTCCTGGCGAGCTACAGTATAGCGAGCCTGTAATTTTGGGACGAACCGGCCTTCGGCAGGGACATTACCGAAAAATGTACACATTTATCTTGAAAGGGGGTCTAGGGGGTGTTTTTTAAAGTTTGACGTACGTCTAGCGAGGAAATAAATAACTATATAAGTAGACCAAATAATAAACACTACCCCCTTAGAGGGTCAAATTGGGTAGTTACGGGGCGCATGGGTTGTTTAGCGAGAGGGGGCGGTATCATTGTAGGAGGCAGGAATGGAGTGAGTGAATTATGAGGGTGTTCTGTAGTTTATAGTTGCCTTTGTTTGAGCAGTGCTTTCATACTAATTAACTGCTGTTACTCTACGCAGGTGCAGGAAATACCTGAACTTAATACTAGATATACCTACAGTATATATCTAATGTTGTTATATCCCAATTATCATAGTCGGTGTGTGTTATTTGTTTATGGATAATTATAATATCAAACATATATACTTACACCATACATTGGAACACTATGCCTTTGAGAATATATAGCAATTAGGAACATTATAAGTGCATTAATTACTAAATTGTTACTTCAGCTTTTGACGTAATGTTCTTATGCCTTGTTATTGTTGTTGTTTTGTGTGCATTGATTACCACTAACATTGGACTCTTTTTCTTCCAGGGTGAATTTGGCAGCAGCTCGCGCCTTCAGCCCTGACTATGACCTTGGTGGTAGCGAGGGGGGTGCCTCTCCTGTGCCCCCACCCTCTCCCCTGCCCTCCCCCGCCGTGCCTTCCGTCACCCCCTCCCATCACGCCGCCTTCTCCGCCTCCTCCTTCCACGCCGTGAACGTCCTCTTACACGCCTCCGTCACCGCCGCCTATGTGGGAGTCCTCCGCGGGGTCGGGGTGGGAGCTTGGCCGTGCTTGGGAGCAGGGTCACTCTTCGCCGCTCACCCGTGCACGTAGAGGCAGTGGCAGGCGTGGTAGGGCGTGCAGAACTCCTCGCCGCCCTGGCCTTCTGCCTTGCCCTAGCCGCCTACACCCGGTACCTCCGAGGGCGTGCCGCGGGACGGGCGTGGGGTCGGCAGGGTAGTAGTTGCGGCCACGGGTGTGTCTGCTTGGAAGACTCTCAACACAAGCCGCTCCAGTACCCGGCCTTCCTGTGGGGCGCCAAGGACGGGTGGGGGCGGACCTTACCGTCGTGGGCGTGGCTGGGGTTGAGTGTAGTGGGTGCGGGCGTGGGTATGGCGTGTAAGGAACAAGGAGTAACAACACTAGGGGTGGGGTTGGTGCTTCACGCTGCAGCAGTAGTCATCACCACACCCAGGAACAAGGTCAGTCACTCTATCATCACGGGGGAAAAATGTGTGTGTTTACATAAGCTCCAATAAAGCTTTTACTGCCATCATATATGTGTGTGTGTGTGTGTAAATTTGCTCCAAAGATGTCTTTACATCCCTCATGGCTGACATAATTAGTATAATCACCATTTGAGAAGGAGCATTTTATTGATTCACAAATAGCTTCTGCAGGTTACTGAAGGACCTAAAGAAGTAATCTGTGCAATGTTACCGATAAAGTGTTTCTCCTCAAATGGTGCTTTTATTCAGTCGGTAACATATTTTAATTTCAACAATTTCACCCTGTCACCTTCAATGGTATTGTTTTTTTTTTGTTTTTTTTTGTATTATTATTATTTTGGTTTTTACAGTATTTACGTAGGTGTGTATATATTTTTATGAATGTATTTATTTATTCGTTTATTTATTAAGACATAGACTACAGTAGATCTGGACTTGACACGAAAATGGAACTTTGCAGTAAGGGACCCAAATTGGAAAACGAACCCCCACGTTCGAACCTCGAAACCGCGAACATTTTATATTTTCGCGGTTTCGAAGGTTCGAACTCGAAGGGTCGTTATCCGATTTGTGGTCTCTTACTGCAAAGTTCCATTTTCGTGTCATATCCAGGTCTACAGTCATAAATGATGGTAGCTAAAGGGATTAATTGAGATGGTTGTCGCCTTTGAATGGGAAAATCGTCTAATAGTTGCCAGAATATAATGAAAAGGACATCGCTGGTACTGAATGGGTTAAGGTTATGATAACGTATGGTAGTGTCTATTGCGTTCGATACTGATTCAAATGGGTGCGTAGAAATTTATCCCCATGACTGTACACTTTACTATATTGTGTTTGAGTGTGTGCCTGTACAGTTGCTCACATAAGTACTGTTCCTCTCCGTGAAATATGATGCACATGATTGAATTACGAGAGTAGTTTCTTATGGTTTAATCATTTGGTTTGGTTTGGTATGGTTGACTCCTGGTTTATTTGTGTATGCGTCACTCACATCACAGTCTCCCTCCCCCCAGAGCGTGGTGATGAGCCTGGCCCGGGAGATCTGGCCTGGTGGTATGGCGGCCCTGGTGTTGGTGTGGCTGCGTCTGTGGATCGCCCCACACATGCCCACCTTCACGCCAGCAGACAACCCCGCCGCCCATGCCCCCGCCCTACTGACCAGAGCACTGAGCATCGGGAGAGCTTGGGCCGTGCATGCAAGGTTACTGGTGTGGCCGGCGACTTTGAGCTTCGACTGGTCTCAAGGTGCCGTGCCTCTGGTCTCGTGCTTGCTGGACCCGGCTAATCTAGAAACAGCCGCTCTCCTGGCGTGTTTAGCGGTCCTAGCAGGTTATACGATGGCTGCTTGTTGGCGGGGGCATCTAGCAACTACTCACACCAAATTCACATATCAGAGCCACCCGGCCTACCACGACCTGCTCAACAACAACGTACAGCAGAGCGAGGGTGCCTGCCCGGCCTGCAATATGCGGCAGGCTTCCCGAGGGCCCCCTCGACCTCTCCTCCTGGCACTAGCTTGGGCGCTGTTGGTCTTGCCCTTCCTCCCTGCCTCCAACCTGCCTGCCTATGTCGGCTTCGTGGTGGCTGAGCGCGTCCTCTACCTCCCTTCCATGGGCGCCTGTCTCCTGGTGGCCCTAGGCTCGCAGGACCTATGGCGCGCCCTGCCCCCAACTTCACCAACAGGTCAGTAATGTTGGGGAAATCGCAGAGGGCCGCTTTTGGGTAACCGTTCCAAGGATTATTGAAGGATTAGAAGGAGATTGATTTGCTTTCATTAATTTCATTTGGGGGTGTTTGGCGTTGGAGTGAAAATAATACAAATGGATTATATATTATTGATTTCTACATACAAGGCTTAACAGTTGAGCAGTTGTATAATCTCTATTTACTAAGTGCTTTAATTTGTACAGACCTAACTATATCTCAATAATAATTGTGATATTACACCTGAAAAATTTAAAACTATTTAAAAAATCCTATTTAAAACTTGCATTGCATATGGCATATTCGTTGAAAACATTATATTTTCATATTATTTCCTACCCCCACTTATGTTGTTATTCTCGGTAATTCACTTACATTTAATTTCAAAATTATGTAAGTCATTAAAAGCAATCCATTTAAGCCAAGTCACACACAGTTACTTAGAATCATGCAACCAAACCAATATAAATATCTATGTTTATAGATAATATAAATATCTATGTTTATAGATAATATAATAGCAATTTATATTTGTGTTCACTCAGTTCATATATATAGCATAATTATAAATTATTTCGCCTTTCTCAATTCTGGAACAATTAGTCAGAAATGAGCCACATTCATTATAAGAGTAATGGGTTAAGCCAGTATTCTCTCTATCGGTAGTTTTGAATTAGTTTAAATATATAAATGAAATATTCCACAAAACTAGTTCTTCCTTTCCAATACTGTTCTTTAAATTGGAAATGCATATTTGGTTGTAATATTTATTTTAGACTTCTAAAAGTCCGTCACTTAACATCGTATTTAATTAGGCACAATTCACTTTCCCATATCCTGTGCAAAGTTATCTTCGACGAACAAATTAAAGCTCCAAAGTATAATATTTCACAATAAATTATGATATATTATTTACGTTTTATGCATCCCCGGCAAACGGAAGAATATATTTTTCCAGCGACTGCACAGTTTCGTTCATACATCCATGGACATTTTTAGATATTTGTTTGGCTATTGAAGCCATTATATTCTACACAGACATTGGTTTATCTCATTTGAGTTTGTTACAGTTTCCTAATTGACCAGGGAATAATTAAACAACTGTACAACAACGAACAATAATATATCTACATTTTTACTGGAGCTGAATCGTATCTGTACGAGAAACTGCTCTTCGTTCCGTGTCGCAAATGCTTCCGATTAAATAGTTACACGTTTCGAAGCCTCAGGTAAATAGTAATTTTTCAGTTTCTAAAAAAATAATCTCGACAGTATTTAGGAACAGTCGAACCTTTGGTAATTTGTAATGGAAAGCATGGCTTCGGAGCATCATTAGTTGGTCGAAGCGTAGTTGAGCAATTGAGGACAATTGTAATTACTAGGTTAAAGTCAGTGATTGGCAAATATATTGTGTAAGACCGTAATACTGCACTTAATTTTGTTATAAATAAACTCTGACTGAATTAATTCTTCTCATTATTTCTTTAACTATTAATTACATTTTGGTGGTTCTTTTGTGCTGTTCGAAGCATCTTTGTACATAATTATACTCACAAATGAAGCTTCATTGGACGGAAACTAATTCGCTGGTTATGCTTTTATCCACCACAGGGGAGCCCCAAAGCAGCAGCAGCAGTAGTAAAAGTGGTCGGCGGTGGTGGGCGTGCGGGCGGGGGTGGGTGACCACCGGGTGGGTGTGGGCGATACTGCTGCTCTCCGCCCGCACCCTCAGGAGGAACCAGGACTGGCACACCGACGAGGCCCTCTACAAGTCCGGGGTGGCAGTCAACCCGCCTAAAGGTCAGTACCGTACCCCACCAGCAGTTTGGTTACTGGAGATGTCGCCCCGAAAACAACTCGCCCCGCATTTGTACGAGGAATTTGCGTAGTTTTGGTTAGGTTAGATTAAATTAGATTGGGTTAGGTTAGTTTAATACACACATAATATAATATATTCATAGGCGACTTTGTTTCGGGGCGATAAAAAGTCGGGGCGAGCTCTAAAGTATTCACTCGTTTTTACCACATCAAATGCTGTACTTCTAAAGCCAGTATCACACGTGAGTTTTATCGTAAACATTCGATGGTTAACATGGACTGAATCGAATCCTAATCTTAATTATCTACTTATAAAGTGTTTTGTATGCATCTCTGTGTCCATTTAAGCAGTTTGTGGAGATAAAAGCAAAAAGTTGAGTCAAATTAACGGCGTACGAGTTTATAAATTATCTCAATTTTTTGCAATTTAGTTTATATTGTGCCTGTGTAAAATATCGTCATGTTTGCGAATTTTTCATCAAGGTTAAATATCTTATCTTTATTGACTTTCAACGAAAGGTAAGTTATGGGGAATGAAAAGATGGTGGACTAATTTGACATGAAAATTAGGCTTTCAGAGAGCCTGTGGCTTCTATGAAATATATATATATATATATATACCATGTTATTATTTCTCCGCTCTTCATTTGTTCACGTAAAAAGTATAACATAATTGCTGTTGTTTAGTTGGACATCAGATGTCTTTAAATACTGTAGATATTCAATATAAGGTTATAGAAATATTTCCAGCGAATTCCCTACAGCTTAATGCAAATCAACAAGCATCATCTTGGTTTTAAAAACAATTGATTCTCGTACCGATGTTTCTTGGTTAATTTATCGAACTTAATTGAGAGGATGATATAATATATTAGTGCGTTCTGTGATATAAGAATACAAGTGAGCGGTCACGAAAATACAACTCCTTATTTATCATAGGACAAGGGATAATAAACACTTGATTATTTGCCGTGGGAAACAGACGAAAACAATATAACACAAACATTAATTTATTTTGAATCTGCAAATATTTGAATGTACAAATACTTTATATCACCAACGTTTGCTGCCTAGTTTCTACAATAACAACGTGTTGGCAGTTTTTATATACTGTAGCATCTGTGCCTGCCCTCCCCTTCTTCATCCCTCCTCCACCTTCTGTTTTCATCCCTCTCTTCCACTTTTTACTCTCCATCTCTCCTCCACCAATTCAACAACTTCCCCTCCCTTCCTTTGTTTCTATCTCTTCTCTCCCGTTCTACTACTCTCCGTCTTTATTTTTGTTGTTATTTCTGTTATATAAGGATGGAAGTTTTTGTTATTTGTTTTGGTATTTGCTTTATTTGTTTTTCCTATAAATTTCCCCTCCTTTCATATACTACCCGGTTCTCTAATATCTATGTCACCCTCTCCTCTCCTTGTTAAGTTGTTATCCATTCTCTCCTGTCCCCTTCGTATCTTGCCATCTCTGATATCTCCTCTCTTCTATCCACTTCTATCCACTTCTTCTCTTCTATCCACTACTTCTCTTATACCTCTCTTTTCCCTCTATCATTCTTCTACTCTTATTCTTTGTACATCTCTTCCGTGCCCTTCATCCCTCACCTTCTCTCCCAGCCCCTACTTCTCTCATATATCCTGTTCTCTCTTCTTCCTGCCTCTCACCTTATCTTTCTTTCTCTATTCTCCTGTTTCTATTTCTCATCTTCCCTGGTCTGTCATCTCCCATGTTGTCTATTTATCCTTTTCCCTCTTCTCCACTCTCATCTTTTGTTTGTATCCATCTCCATCTCCCCACGTCTTTCAATCTCTCCTATCATTCCTACTTTCGTTTATTTGTTTTCATATTATCACTAATATGCTCTTCGTTTCTTCTCTATCTCTCCTCTACATTTGTTTACCCATCTGCTTCGTCTTTTCCCCTCCGTTCATTTTTTTTCTTTTCCACATTCACTCTTCTCTTCCCTCCTTCTCTCCTCTTCCCTTCGTCTCTCCTCTTCCCTCTTTATCTAATTTTCTCTCATTCTCTCTTCCTCGCTCCCATCTTCCATCCTCTCATCTTACCTCCTTCTCCTCTTCCCTTTCCTTCCTTCGCGCTTTGTTTTCTTCTTCCCTCCTCTTTCCATCCACCATTCTCTCCTCTCTCCTATATTCTCTCCCTCCTGATAATTGACGCCTCTCTCGGTGAGTTGCACATATCACCAATATTCCAGACAAAGTTTATGACCTCCTTTCATCCTTCTCTCTCTCTCTCTATTGTGACGCATGTCGAGTATGAGCATGCTGTACAGAACGCCCAGTCAGGCCCCACTCTCGCTAGGATCGTCAGGGCAGGAACTTTGGCTGTAGTCTGTGTAGAGTTTCCTAACTTAGTTTATGTGAGCCGTTGTACTATATAAATATGTATTTTGTTTTCATCTGAGTCAACGAGTTCTATTTTATATCATTAGTTATAAGTGTTGTGTGTGGGACTTATTTGTAATGATGAGAGGAGAGAGAGAGTATGTAACGGGGACCAGTGAGTGCGCCACGCGGCAGGTAGGCCTAATTCCCTCCTCCCTCCTCCCTCTCAGTGCGTGGGAAATCCTTTGTCGATCCCAGATTGAGAGAGAATATTACGTAATGATTGCTAGTGGGCGGTCCTTAGTAGTTGGTGATATGCTCACTAGAGGGCCGAGTATAAAAAGGGAAGTCTAGCCGCATTGTCCCTTAGAACTCATCAGGCAGAGCGACTTCTCATATCCCTTGCAACTATCCATATTCTTCCGACTGATGTGAACTTTCTCTACTCTCTGAACAGCCTATCTTCTTCTCTTCTCGTCCCTTTTAACCAATGACCCCTTTGGTGCAGATTTAGTCAGCCAAAGTATTATCGCTTGAGTTCTCACGAGATAAGTGCCTGTTAGATAGCCTATTTTTGGAAGGGTTAACTAGAATAGGATTGATTGATGTTTGTTGCACTCGTATATGCATTTCCCTGTGTGCGATTATTCATGTTCCTGTTTTCTGCTGGTTTAGGCAATGCTAGACTGGGATAGGGTTTCTGAGTTGTGATTTCCTATGAGTACTAGGTTGCGGTTGAACCAGTACAATTGCAACGGAGACGTGGAACGCCTAGGTGGTCTTTCTGACTGTGTACCGTGGGAGTTTAGCACTGTGTTGCGAGTGAGGGCTTTTGCCTCTGCCACCCAACACTGTGCTATCTCATTTGCTTGACTTTGAGAGGATCGCCAGGAGAGAACCAGATACTAGTGATCTGGATCTCTCAAGAGAGCATCCCGTCAATTAACGTAATTTGGCCGCACAGTCTTAAGGACCTCGCTAGGCTACGAGCCGCTTGCTCAGCCATTGTCTCTTAACCTTATGTATACCAGCTAGACTTTGCTCGACCAGCAGATACAGCATAGTATTGAAGCTTCTCCTTATGTATATTATTGTTTATGCACTATTGATTTCATGTGTGGCACGCTTAGCTACTTCAGAGATTAGTGGCCCACGAGCACAATCTTAGTAGGCTATTGCCAGTGCATTGTCGGAGTACTTCTTCTTAATGTTTGCCATATCCTATTGCTTATTCTTATAATTCTTCTTATGTCAATTTAAAGCCTTTAATTACCAGTGAGTTATTCATTAAATTGCTGTTCAAAATCCGATACTTACTTCTTATGAGTATTCGAGAAGCATCTAACTTATCAGAAGATTCCTTGCTTGATGCTCGAGGACTATTGTTTAACGTAACGTAATAGTGCCGATCCGAAGTAGAGGGTGGAGGACTTCTTAAGTTCTTAGTCAAGGGTGGATTACTTCGGCTTCGGCCAACACTATTCTTTAGTGTTGTAGTACTTTCTTCTTTGTTTGATTGTTGACCAGACTAGATAACTCCCGTCTTGTTATTAGTCTGTTGTGTGAAACGCTAGTACCGAGTTCTTGTATACCCCGTTATAGCAGATAGAACTCTGGAGGGTAGTGGCGTTTTTTGTTCGGCTGGCAGTACTCTGGGTTGGGATCGTGTGTTTCCGTTGTGGCAGCGAGCCATACTCGAGTCCTGTGTAAGAGCCCTAGTGTACCCGAGTGCCCGGTCGTAACAAATGGCGACCTTGCTTAGGATTTTGTGAACAGTATAATTTTCTGCAGAGTTGTACAACATTTGTTTGTTCGTACTTTAGCGTACATATTGAAGAATATTTTTTTTTGTAAGGCAATTAGGAGAGCATTTAAGAGACTCCAGTTAATTTAGTAATTAGTGCTTACATAAGGGAGTTTAACACTTTTGTCTCGAGAATTTTTTGTGAACTTCAGTATGTCGTGCCCTAGTACTGACGAGGAGCGAGAGATGCCATTTGAGGAGGTGCCGTTAGTAACTAGTGAGGAGGATGCTAGACTTTTTGTGAGTAAGCAGTACCATGTGACGGAGGGGAGGCTGACTGGGGTGGATATTTATGGCTTGCACCTGATAGCCAAGGTTTTGGGCAGATCCAATGTAGGAGGGATGTCCAAGGGGGAGCTGATTTCCTGGGTGTTGCGTGGGCGACATGGGGTTTCGGAGGAGAGGGCGTTTGGGGGGGTTCCTCCCCAGATCCCCTCTCACTCGACTCCCACAGTGCCGTCCACTCAGTTGCCGGAGGTTAGCACTCTCCCACAGAGGGATGAGAATTGGAAGATTGGAGTGCCCTCGGGCGGTGCGTATGGTGGTTCCCCAGTTCTTGCCCCCCCTCCTTCAGTAGTGGCAACTCCCTCTTCCTGCCTGTCTCCAGATATGATATTTAAACTTGAGCTTGCTAAGATTGAGAATGAATCTAGGAAGCAGGAGAATGAGGCTAGGAAGCATGAGATTGAGGCTGAGACCAGGAGGCATGAGATTGAGGTTAGGAGGCAAGAGGATGAGACCAGGAGGCATGAGGCTGAGCTTAGATACGACTCAGAGAAATATTGTGCTCAAATAGATTTAGATAAGACTCGTGCAGAGTCGACAGGGACTCGGATGGGCCGTGAGGGCCAAGTAAGAGAACAGTCCTTGTCTCACTTAGTCAAATTGGTGCCGGCATTTAGTGAAACTGAAGTCACAGAATTTTTTAATCGTTTTGAGAAGAAGTGTAGGGAGCATAATTGGCCTGAAGAGAAGTGGGCAGCTCTGGTCTCCTCAAGACTTACGGGTAAGGGTCTGAAGGCTTATGATGCACTGCCTTTAGAGTCTTGCATTGACTACCCAGAATTGAAGAGAGCTGTCCTACGGGCATACGAGTTGCAACCAGAAACATATCGATTGAAGTTTCGGGGTGTTACAAAGACTAGGGAGGCGACCTTTCTTGAACATGCCCGGGACTTAAAAGATGCACTTGCTAACTGGACACGTTCTGAGAAAGCTGAGACGGCCGAACAGTTGACTGAGCTGTTTCTGCTCGAGCAGTTTTATAAGTGTACTGGTGCAGATATGACTTTAACTATTAAAGAAAAGAACCCTAAAACTCTACAGGAGGCAGCTGAGATGGCTGACCTCCGGCTATCACTAATTCGTGGGTGCGGGTCTGCCCAGCGTAGTGAGGCAGGTAACAAGGGGCGTGATGCCCCACCCCCCCGAGTTAGTGATATACTTTATGCAAACAAGTACAAGAGCTATGATACCAAGACTGACCACAAGACTAGCACCGTCCCATTTAAGAAGGGGCCGGGCCCTTCCCAGTACCAAGGGAAGCCCAGAGGGGAGTTGGAGTGTTATCATTGTCATGAAAAGGGGCACTTTGCAAGAGTCTGTCCTAGCAAACCACCTACAGCAGCTGTGTCTTTGGCCTGCAACATTGGTGTGTCTCTGAAGTCTTCTGAGTTTGCCCGGGGCAGTTCGTCAGAGGCTGAGGCACAGCCAATGCAGAAGCACCTGGGAGGCTCGAACCCTGCTCAGGATGTTTTTTGCGACCATAGAGGACGGGGTTGCGTGATGTGGGCGGGGCGCAAGCATGGAGTAGAGGTCTTGCGTGATACGGGTGCTTCCCAGACTCTGATGAATAACTTGACTGGCTACCCTATAAATGCGGCTCGGGTGGTAGTGGTGCAGGGTATTAATGCAACTCGGTCATACCCGCTGGTGCGGTTGGAGTTGGAGGTGGATGGTGTGGCACGTGAATTGGATGTCGGGATTGTGGAGAAACTGCCAGTGGAGGGCGTCGACCTTCTTCTCGGCAACGACTTTGCAATGCCCGCTTCTGAGGTTCTACCCTTAGTCGTTGCCGAGAGGCCGGCCGACGTGAGTGGGGAAGAGCAAGAGTGGGTCGAGCGGTGCCAGACACAACCCATGGCGTGTGTTGTCACCCGAGCTCGGGCAGCTAAAGTGTCACAGCCTAGTCCTCCGTCTTCAGACCAGCAGAGGAACGATCAACAGGAGGAGGCTAAAGCTGGAGTTGGTTTTAAGAGTTTTGACTCGGCGGCTCTCCTGGGTGATTCAGTATTGGCACCTATGTTAGAGTCTGGAGAGGCCCCAGGACCTGTCACAGCTAGTGAGGAGGTAGGGCCGGAAGAGACTCCGGGGCAGCAACGTTGCACACGG
>JBAKBP010040353.1:7500-13714 GCA_037953745.1 Lithodes maja | reverse complement strand
CTTAAGCTGAGTGCCATTCATCGAATTGTTTGCTTTCTCATTTAGGTATCCGATATGTAGTACTTTACATTTATCCGCATTGAAACTCATTTGCCAAATTTGAGCCCAATGTGACAATTTATCTAGATTGTGTTGCATATCGTCAACTTGATCTTTTGAGAGTACGCTATTTGCAATTTTTGTATCGTCAGCAAATTTTGAGATTGTACAGGTGAGACCCTCATCTATGTCGTTGATGTAAATTAGAAAGAGAATTGGTCCTAGTACCGATCCCTGGGGTACCCCGCTACTTACATTGGTCCATTTAGATGCCTTACCGTTTATGACTATTCTTTGCTTTCTGTCGCTGAGCCAATTTTCTATCCATTTCAACACACCGTCTTGTATTCCATGCGCTTTTAGTTTTAGCAGTAAACGTTTGTGGGGAACTTTGTCAAAGGCCTTTTGAAAATCAAGGTATATAATATCTACAGCTTTACTCTCATCGTAGAGGTTGAGGATATCGTGGAAGAAGTCTAAGAGGTTTGTTAAACAGGAACGTTTTTTACGAAAGCCGTGTTGAGTATCTTTAAGTATGTTATTTTCCTCTAAGTGATTTACGAGTCTGTCTCTTATGACCGTTTCTAGCATTTTACATACAACTGAGGTTAAGCTAATTGGACGATAGTTACTGGGTAGGGATTTGCTGCCTTTTTTTAATATCGGTGTTACGTTGGCTAGCTTCCACTGATCGGGCATAGTTCCAGACTGCAAGGATTTATTGAATAGTAATGTCAGTGGTTTGGAGAGCTCATCCTTAGCTTCCTTTAGAACTCTAGGCGAGATTGTATCAGGTCCTGGCGTTTTATTTACCTTGAGTTTATCTAAACAATTCAATACTTCTCTCTCTGTAACGGTGATATTGCTTAGAACATCTGAATTATCAATCTGAATCGGCGATGGTGTAGGGATATCACTGAGGTCTTCTGTTGTAAAAACTGATGCAAAGAAGGTATTGAGGGCATTACTCATTTGTACTTCGTCTTTGGTGTATTCTCCATTTTCATCGACTAACGGTCCAACAGTTGAAGTAACTACTTTTTTCTTTCTGATATAACTATAGAATTCTTTCGGGTTTGTTTTACTTTGATTCGCAATATGTAACTCTAAGGTTTTTTTACTTTGCTTAATTAACTTTTTGGCTTTGCGTCGTAGCTCTACAAATTTCAGCCGTTCTTCGTCATTTTGTGAGGATTTTAATCTATCATTAGCAAATTTTTTAGCAAGCAGGCAGTTTGAAATATCTTTATTCCACCATTTGGGCTTATTATTATGGCCTGGACGCCGTATTTTCGATGGTATGCAGTCTTGCACTGCTTTTAGGTAAGTGGCTTCGAATAACTTCCAAGATGTATTTATGTCGTTATTGTGAATTAAAAAGCTCCAGTCAGTTTCTTTAAACATAGCTCTAAGTTTATGGAAGTTTGCTTTCTTGAAATTAGGGACTTTTTCGATGCTACTATTTGGTTCGTTAATAGTAAACTTTAAAGTGAAAGTTATCGTACGATGGTCACTGTTACTGAATTCATCACCAACATTCAAATTTTCTATTAATTCTTCTTTTGTTGCAAGTACAATGTCAAGAATGTTATTACCACGGGTCGGCGTTCGAACTAATTGATAAAACAAACTCTCTTGCAAGTTCGTATACAAGTCATGTCCGGAGTGTGAAGTAAGAGTATCGCCCCACTTGGTCACAGGTAAATTAAAGTCGCCAAAAATGACGGTATCTTGTGAGTTACTTACATCTGCAATTTGTTCGTAAATTTCTCGGTCAGTTTGCACTGATTGAGCTGGAGGTCTGTATATTAATGCAAGTATTATTTTTGTACCTTTATTATTCTTTATTAGCACAAAAGATGCGTCGACGTTCACAATTTGAGGTTTTGACAAGAGGGTAGGGTTAAGACTTTCTTTGATATAAAGTAAAACGCCACCTCCATTTCGATTTATTCGGCTTTTCTCAAACATTACATAACCGGGAAGTGAATACTCTGCTAAAAAGTCTCTATCTTCTGTATTGAGCCAAGATTCTGTTATGCCAATCACATCATAATTTTCTGTAAACACTAGCTCCTCTAAATCTGAAAATTTATTGCGTATGCTACGAGCGTTTGCATAGAAAACCTTTAAATTTGTTAATTTAGAACTCACGGAACGCTCTTTAATAATATTTTTGGTTCTTGTCGGATCTACATTTATGTTCATGGCTGTCCTCGGTCCTCGCTGTCTTCGGTCCTTATCGCTGGTGGTCATCGGTTGCCTCTGTTTTTTTCTTGGCGTTGGATGATTTATGTCACTGCTGCTTCTTCTCGGATGGCGTTTTTTGATCCATGGCTGCGGACTGCTTCGTGTAGGAGATGACCCATGCGTGCTGAACCCACAGGGTTTAGATGAGTGCCATCCTTGCGGAACAGAGTAGGCTGGTTGTAGAAGTTGTAGAAGGTTGTAGAGAGAGAGAGAGAGAGAGAGAGAGCGAGAGAGAGAGATAAACCAGCTATACATCTCCGCACGGTAAACAATAGGACCAATGCATAATATATTATAAACCCCAGACAAATACATCGTCCGCATTGCTGGAAATTTAATACGCACCCCCCCCCCCCCCCCCCCTTTAAATGGATTGTAGACTCCTAATTCAATTAATCTCATAGTTTGCTGACGATACAAACATTGCAAATAGCGTACTCTCAAAAGAACAAGTTGACGATATGCAACACAATCTAGATAAGTTGTCACATTGGGCCCAAATTTGGCAAATGAGTTTCAATGCTGATAAATGTAAAGTATTACATATCGGATACCAAAATGAGAAAGAAAACTATTCGATGAATGACACTCAGTTTAAGAATGTAAACAGAGAAACCGATCTGGGAGTAACAATATCGAGTAACCTAAAACCGAGTCAACAATGTTCAGAAGTTGTTAAGAAGGCAAACAAAATAATTTGCTTTATAGGCAGGTCATTTGAGCATAAATCCAAAGAAGTTATCCTAACCCTTTACAATTCCTTAGTCCGCCCTCTTCTGGAATACTGCTTCAATCCTGGTGCCCTTATTATCAAAAAAATATAAACAAGCTAGAACGAGTGCAACGTAGAGTTACCAAAATGATACCTAGCCTAAAGAACAAACCATACGAAGAGCGTCTTAGAGAATTAAATCTATTTCCTTTAATCCAGCGCAGATTAAGAGGCGACTTAATTCAAGTGTTCAAAATCATCAAAGGCATCGACAATATGAACTGTAGTAAGTACTTCACTATCGACCAATCTAATTACACGCGGGGAAACGGTTGCAAAATTATTGGTAAATTTTTTAACTCACACGAATTTAAGAATTTCTTCTTCAATCGAGTTGTCAACTTGTGGAATGGGCTTCCCCGAGATGTTATAGACTGCAGCACCGTTGATTCATTTAATTTCCGCCTAGACAAATATATCGCATCAAACCCGCGACTGACTGCGTTTGTAAATTAATAACTTTATTTTATCCTCCCCTCAGTTACTAACCCATCTGTCTCCTACTAACTTCCTAATCCTGCCACGGACATTAGTTCCCTTTCCAATGTTCCCTTACCCACTCTAAACCACTGTTTGGACACTTGATCCTCAGTGTTTTGGAGGACAAGCAGCATAGAAGGGTCACTAGAGCTGTTGTTGCTTGATTTCCTTTGTACTCTCAATCCCTCTCTCACTGACACTCTCTCTCTCTCTGTATACTATTCTTCCTTCCATACTTAAGTTTTCGTGCGTGTATCCAGACTTATGTGGCCGATTGTGCAGGGAGAGTGATGGAGATTTGAGGGCGTTCATGAATCTGTCAATCCTGTCGACGATCTGAGTGCATGTGGTCTGATTGATTCCATGCATACGTTATAATGTGTGAGGGGGAGGGTAAGAGAGAGAGAGAGAGTGAGTACAAAGGAGTACAAAGGAAATCAAGCAACAACAGTCTAGTGACCCTTCTAGGCTGCTTGTCCTCCAAAACACTGAGGATCAAGTGTCCAAACAGTGGTTTAGAGTGGGTAAGGGAACATTGGAAAGGGAACTACTGCCATGGAACTAATGTCCGTGGCAGTACTAGGAAGTTAGTAGGGGACATATGGGTTAGTAACTGAGGGGAGGATAAAATAAAGTTATTAATTTACAAACGCAGTCAGTCGCGGGTTTGATGCAAGATATTTGTCTAGGCGGAGTTTAAATGAATCAACAGTGCTGCAGTCTATAATGTCTCGGGGAAGCCCATTCCACAAGTTGACAACTCGATTGAAGAAGAAATTCTTAGATTCGTGTGAGTTAAAAGATTTACCAATAATTTTGCAACCGTTTCCCCACGTGTAATTAGATTGGTCGATAGTGAAGTACTTACTACAGTTCATATTGTCGATGCCTTTGATGATTTTGAACACTTGAATTAAGTCACCTCTTCATCTGCGCTGGGTTAAAGGAAATAGATTTAATTCTCTAAGATGCTCTTCGTATGGTTTGTTCTTTAGGCTAGGTATAATTTTGGTAACTCTACGTTGAACTCGTTCTAGCTTGTTTATGTCTTCTTGGTAATAAAGGCACCAGCGTTGAACGCAGTATTCCAGAAGAGGGCGGACTAAGGAATTGTAAAGCGTTCGGATAACGTCTTTGGATTTATGCTCAAATGACCTGCCTATAAAGCCAATTATTTTGTTTGCCTTCTTAACAACTTCTGAACATTGTTGACTCGGTTTTAGGTTACTCGATATTGTTACTCCCAGATCGGTTTCTCTGTTTACATTCTTAAGCTGAGTGCCATTCATCGAATAGTTTGCTTTCTCATTTAGGTATCCGATATGTAGTACTTTACATTTATCCGCATTGAAACTCATTTGCCAAATTTGAGCCCAATGTGACAATTTATCTAGATTGTGTTGCATATCGTCAACTTGATCTTTTGAGAGTACGCTATTTGCAATTTTTGTATCGTCAGCAAATTTTGAGATTGTACAGGTGAGACCCTCATCTATGTCGTTGATGTAAATTAGAAAGAGAATTGGTCCTAGTACCGATCCCTGGGGTACCCCGCTACTTACTTTGGTCCATTTAGATGCCTTACCGTTTATGACTATTCTTTGCTTTCTGTCGCTGAGCCAATTTTCTATCCATTTCAACACACCGTCTTGTATTCCATGCGCTTTTAGTTTTAGCAGTAAACGTTTGTGGGGAACTTTGTCAAAGGCCTTTTGAAAATCAAGGTATATAATATCTACAGCTTTACTCTCATCGTAGAGGTTGAGGATATCGTGGAAGAAGTCTAAGAGGTTTGTTAAACAGGAACGTTTTTTACGAAAGCCGTGTTTAGTATCTTAAGTATGTTATTTTCCTCTAAGTGATTTACGAGTCTGTCTCTTATGACCGTTTCTAGCATTTTACATACAACTGAGGTTAAGCTAATTGGACGATAGTTACTGGGTAGGGATTTGCTGCCTTTTTTTAATATCGGTGTTACGTTGGCTATCTTCCACTGATCAGGCATAGTTCCAGACTGCAAGGATTTATTGAATAGTAATGTCAGTGGTTTGGAGAGCTCATCCTTAGCTTCCTTTAGAACTCTAGGCGAGATTGTATCAGGTCCAGGCGTTTTATTTACCTTGAGTTTATCTAAACAATTCAATACTTCTCTCTCTGTAACGGTGATATTGCTTAGAACATCTGAATTATCAATCTGAATCGGCGATGGTGTAGGGATATCACTGAGGTCTTCTGTTGTAAAAACTGATGCAAAGAAGGTATTGAGGGCATTACTCATTTGTACTTCGTCTTTGGTGTATTCTCCATTTTCATCGACTAACGGTCCAACAGTTGAAGTAACTACTTTTTTCTTTCTGATATAACTATAGAATTCTTTCGGGTTTGTTTTACTTTGATTCGCAATATGTAACTCTAGGGTCTTTTTACTTTGCTTAATAAACTTTTTGGCTTTGCGTCGTAGCTCTACAAATTTCACCCGTTCTTCGTCATTTTGTGAGGATTTTAATCTATCATTAGCAAATTTTTTAGCAAGCAGGCAGTTTGAAATATCTTTATTCCACCATTTGGGCTTATTATTATGGCCTGGACGCCGTATTTTCGATGGTATGCAGTCTTGCACTGCTTTTAGGTAAGTGGCTTCGAATAACTTCCAAGATGTATTTATGTCGTTAT
>JBAKBP010040353.1:0-2500 GCA_037953745.1 Lithodes maja | reverse complement strand
AAACCCGAAAGAATTCTATAGTTATATCAGAAAGAAAAAAGTAGTTACTTCAACTGTTGGACCGTTAGTCGATGAAAATGGAGAATACACCAAAGACGAAGTACAAATGAGTAATGCCCTCAATACCTTCTTTGCATCAGTTTTTACAACAGAAGACCTCAGTGATATCCCTACACCATCGCCGATTCAGATTGATAATTCAGATGTTCTAAGCAATATCACCGTTACAGAGAGAGAAGTATTGAATTGTTTAGATAAACTCAAGGTAAATAAAACGCCAGGACCTGATACAATCTCGCCTAGAGTTCTAAAGGAAGCTAAGGATGAGCTCTCCAAACCCCTGACATTACTATTCAATAAATCCTTGCAGTCTGGAACTATGCCTGATCAGTGGAAGCTAGCCAACGTAACACCGATATTCAAAAAAGGCAGCAAATCCCTACCCAGTAACTATCGTCCAATTAGCTTAACCTCAGTTGTATGTAAAATGCTAGAAACGGTCATACGAGACAGACTCGTAAATCACTTAGAGGAAAATAACATACTTATAAGATACTCAACACGGCTTTCGTAAAAAACGTTCCTGTTTAACAAACCTCTTAGACTTCTTCCACGATATCCTCAACCTCTACGATGAGAGTAAAGCTGTAGATATTATATACCTTGATTTTCAAAAGGCCTTTGACAAACTTCCCCACAAACGTTTACTGCTAAAACTAAAAGCGCATGGAATACAAGACGGTGTGTTGAAATGGATAGAAAATTGGCTCAGCAACAGAAAGCAAAGGGTAGTCATAAACGGTAAGGCATCTAAATGGACCAATGTAAGTAGCGGGGTACTCCAGGGATCGGTACTAGGACCAATTCTCTTTCTAATTTACATCAACGACATAGATGAGGGTCTCACCTGTACAATCTCAAAATTTGCTGACGATACAAAAATTGCAAATAGCGTACTCTCAAAAGAACAAGTTGATGATATGCAACACAATCTAGATAAATTGTCATGTTGGGCCCAAATTTGGCAAATGAGTTTCAATGCGGATAAATGTAAAGTACTACATGTCGGATACCTAAATGAGAAAGCAAACTATTCGATGAATGGCACTCAGCTTAAGAATGTAAACAGAGAAACTGATCTGGGAGTAACAATATCGAGTAACCTAAGACCGAGTCAACAATGTTCAGAAGTTGTTAAGAAGGCAAACAAAATAATTGGCTTTATAGGCAGGTCATTTGAGCATAAATCCAAAGAAGTTATCCTAACCCTTTACAATTCCTTAGTCCGCCCTCTTCTGGAATACTGCGTTCAATCCTGGTGCCCTTATTACCAAAAAGATATAAACAAGCTAGAACGAGTTCAACGTAGAGTTACCAAAATGATACCTAGCCTAAAGAACAAACCATACGAAGAGCGTCTTAGAGAATTAAATCTATTTCCTTTAACCCAGCGCAGATTAAGAGGTGACTTAATTCAAGTGTTCAAAATCATCAAAGGCATCGACAATATGAACTGTAGTAAGTACTTCACTATCGACCAATCTAATTACACGCGGGGAAACGGTTGCAAAATTATTGGTAAATCTTTTAACTCGCACGAATCTAAGAATTTCTTCTTCAATCGAGTTGTCAAGTTGTGGAATGGGCTTCCCCGAAACGTTATAGACTGCATCACCGTTGATTCATTTAAACTCCGCTTAGACAAATATCTCTCATCAAACCCGCGACTGACTGCGTTTGTAAATTAATAACTTTATTTTATCCCCCCCTCAGTTACTAACCCATCTGTCCTCTACTAACTTCCTAATCCTGCCACGGACATTAGTTCCAGGGCAGTAATTCCCTTTCCAATGTTCCCTTACCCACTCTAAACCACTGTTTGGACACTTGATCCTCAGTGTTTTGGAGGACAAGCAACCTAGAAGGGTCACTAGATCTGTTGTTGCTTGATTTCCTTTGTACTCCTTTGTACTCCTTTGTACTCTCTCTCTCTCTGTAGCACTCAGTACATCTCGCCCTGCTTTTGTTATTTAAATGGGTCGAGTTTACCTCTTCCTTTTCTCTCCCCCCCCCCCCACACATACCTGCTTCCCCCCTCCCCCTGTCCCCCCCCACACACATACCTGCTTCCCCCTCCCCCTGCCCCCCCCCCCCACACACATACCTGCTTCCCCCCTCCCCCTGTCCCCCCCCCACACACATACCTGCTTCCCCCCCTCCCCCTTCCCCCCACCCCACACACATACCTGCTTCCCCCCTCCCCCTGCCCCCCCTCCCCCCCCACACACATACCTGCTTCCCCCCTCCCCCTGTCCCCCCCCCTACACACATACCTGCTTCCCCCCTCCCCCTGTCCCCCCCCCCCCCCCACACACATACCTGCTTCCCCCCTCCCCCTGTCTCCCCCCCCACACACATACCTGCTTCCCCCCTCCCCCTGTCCGCCCCCCCCCACACATACCTGCTTCCTCCCTCCCCCTGTCCCCCCCCCCACACACAT
>JBAKBP010040352.1:0-10000 GCA_037953745.1 Lithodes maja | reverse complement strand
ACCATTTTTATTTACGCAACTTCTAGACCATTTTTATTTACGCAACTTCTAGACCATTTTTATTTACGCAACTTCTAGACCATTTTTATTTACGCAACTTCTAGACCATTTTTATTTACGCAACTTCTAGACCATTTTTATTTACGCAACTTCTAGACCATTTTTATTTACGCAACTTCTAGACCATTTTTATTTACGCAACTTCTAGACCATTTTTATTTACGCAACTTCTAGACCATTTTTATTTACGCAACTTCTAGACCATTTTTATTTACGCAACTTCTAGACCATTTTTATTTACGCAACTTCTAGACCATTTTTATTTACGCAACTTCTAGACCATTTTTATTTACGCAACTTCTAGACCATTTTTATTTACGCAACTTCTAGACCATTTTTATTTACGCAACTTCTAGACCATTTTTATTTACGCAACTTCTAGACCATTTTTATTTACGCAACTTCTAGACCATTTTTATTTACGCAACTTCTGGACCATTTTTATTTACGCAACTTCTGGACCATTTTTATTTACGCAACTTCTGGACCATTTTTATTTACGCAACTTCTAGACCATTTTTATTTACGCAACTTCTAGACCATTTTTATTTACGCAACTTCTAGACCATTTTTATTTACGCAACTTCTAGACCATTTTTATTTACGCAACTTCTAGACCATTTTTATTTACGCAACTTCTAGACCAGTTTTATTTACGCAACTTCTAGACCAGTTTTATTTACGCAACTTCTAGACCATTTTTATTTACACAACTTCTAGACCATTTTTATTTACGCAACTTCTAGACCATTTTTATTTACGCAACTTCTAGACCATTTTTATTTACGCAACTTCTAGACCATTTTTATTTACGCAACTTCTAGACCAGTTTTATTTACGCAACTTCTAGACCAGTTTTATTTACGCAACTTCTAGACCATTTTTATTTACGCAACTTCTAGACCATTTTTATTTACGCAACTTCTAGACCATTTTTATTTATGCAACTTCTAGACCATTTTTATTTACGCAACTTCTAGACCATTTTTATTTACGCAACTTCTAGACCATTTTTATTTACGCAACTTCTAGACCATTTTTATTTACGCAACTTCTAGACCATTTTTATTTACGCAACTTCTAGACCAATTTTTATTTACGCAACTTCTAGACCATTTTTATTTACGCAACTTCTAGACCATTTTTATTTACGCAACTTCTAGACCATTTTTATTTACGCAACTTCTAGACCATTTTCATTTACGCAACTTCTAGACCATTTTTATTTACGCAACTTCTAGACCAGTTTTATTTACGCAACTTCTAGACCAGTTTTATTTACGCAACTTCTAGACCAGTTTTATTGACGCAACTTCTAGACCAGTTTTATTGACGCAACTTCTAGACCATTTTTATTTACGCAACTTCTAGACCATTTTTATTTACGCAACTTCTAGACCATTTTTATTTACGCAACTTCTAGACCATTTTTATTTACGCAACTTGTAGACCATTTTATTGAGCGTAGGATGGACATCTACCAACTAATTAGACTACAGATTAGGTTAAGGAGAGATAATATCCACTGGAGGGATTTTTTTTTCTCGACTCCTTTCTCCCTCATGTTTAGCCCCATTGTTTTCCTAATGTTAAGACGTTCGCCCCATTATTTTGACGATTTTAAGAACTTTCAACCCTTTTCTGTCAATTTTAAGACCTTTCGTGCCATTTAGGTGTCGATTTTATCCTGGCGAGCGATAGCGAGCCTGTAATTTAAGAGGAACCGGCTTTCAGCCGGGACATTTTTCTACCGAAAAATTTACAAATTTATCTTGAAAGGGGCTCAAGGGGGTGTAATCTTAAGCTTGAAGGATATCTAGGGACCAAACTAAAAACCTCCCCTTAAACTTTTCAGTATGGGCTGTTTGTCTTTTATTCTGGCAACTACTAGACCATTTTATTCAGCATAGGAAGGACAGCTACCAACGGAGAGACTACGGACTATCTTCATTAAGGGGATGTTTTTAGTTTGTTTTCTACTCCTCCAGCAATCTTAAAATTTCACCCCCTTGACCCCCTTTCAAGATAAATTTGTACATTGTTCGGTAGAAAAATGTCCCGGCTGAAAGCTGGTTCCTCTTATATTACAGGCTCGCTATCGCTCGCCAGGATAAAATCGACACCTAAATGGCACGAAAGGTCTTAAAATTGACAGAAATGGGTCGAAAGTTCTTAAACTCGTCAAAAGAATGGGGCGAACGTCTTAAAATTAGAAAAGCCATGGGGCTAAACATGAGGGAGAAAGGAGTCAAGAAAAAAATCCCTCAAGTGGAAATCTCCCCTTAATCCTTTTAGCTACCATATATCCTCTTTAACCCCTTCTGTACCGGCGACTTCTATTGGATTTTTTTCTAGCTCTATTTACACGCTGGTGTGCCGTTTAGGGGAGGTTTTTAGTGAGTTTCCTAGACTTCCATCAATCTTGAAATTACACCCCCTTGACCCCCTTCCAAGATAAATTTTTAAATTTTTCGGTAGAAAAATGTCCCGGCCGAAGGCCGGTTCATCTTAAATTACAGGCTCGCTATCGCTCGCCAGGAAAAAATCGACACCTAAATGGCACGAAAGGTCTTAAAAGTGACATAACTGGGGCGAAAGTTCTTAAAATCGTCAAACTAATGGGGCAAACGTCTTCGAAATCTCAAAAACAATGGGGCTAAACATGAGGGAGAAGGAAGTTAGAAAAAAAATATCCCTCAAGTGGAAACCTCCCCTTAAAAAGGATCTGCGGTAGTAACAGAGGTTGAAGAGAGATAGTTGGAAGCCTATTAATTGCTACTAGAGGACCTTGTTAAACGCAACAATATCGTCCAGTAGTAGGCCAGATTATAATGAAATGTAGGTCACCGGTACAGAATGGGTTAAGGGGAGGTATTTAGTTTGTTCCCTAGACCTCCATCAAGCTTAAAATTACACCTCCTTGACCCCCTTTCAAGATGAATTTGTACATTTTTCGGTAGAAAAATGTCCCGGCCGGTTCCTGTTAAATTACAGGCTCGCTATCGCTCGCCAGGATAAAATCGACACCTGAATTGCACGAAAGGTCTTAATATGGGGTGAAAGTTCTTAAAATAGCTAAACTAATGGGGCAAACGTTTTATAATATCAAAAGCAATGGGGCTACACATGAGGGAGAAAGGGGTCAAGAATAATATCCCTCAAGTGGAGATCTCCCCTTAAGCTTCATAAAATCGTCTAAATGTAGCTGAACTCCAATACAAAACGTACCTAGGAAGGTTAAACTTTGGCCCGTCTGCGAAATTAGTTGGATTAGTCTTGAGTTAACTTATTTCTCGTTTTATCATTTATACACCAGAATTTCGAATTACAGTTTTATTGCTATTATTATTATCATTAATTTTAGTATTATTATTATTTATGTTGTTTTTATAGTAGTAGTATAGTTTGCATCTTCGTATTATCATAATTAAATATTTTCCTGGAGAGAGAGAGAGAGAGAGAGAGAGAGAGAGAGAGAGAGAGAGAGGATTTGACAATAAAAGAGACACCAAATACAGTAGAAAAATAACGACAATAAAATAAAAATGCCAGGACAATATTGTAGGGACAATTTGAATGTATGAATAAAGGAAACATGACAAAATAATGAAAACCCGAGAAAAAAGAAATAAGACGAATAAGAAACCCGACAAATATATAAGAACGTAAAACAAGGGAGGATACATTAAAAAAAAAGGGGAGGATACATTACAAAAAAAAAAAAAAAAAAATATATATATATACCTATATATATATATATATATATATATAATTATATACCTATATATATATATATATATATATATATATATATATATATATATATATATATATATATATATATATATATATATACGTGTAGAAAGTAAATATATAGCATCTCGGGAAATACAAAATAATAGATAAATAAACAATATATAATGGTGTAGAAGGTACATATATTATACCGGCATATACAAATATTAACTAAAAAAATGAATTAATACATTAAATATAATGGTGTATAAGGTAAATATATAGCACACCGGTAAATAAATATATGAACAAACTATATATAATGGTGTAAAAGGTAAATATAAATAAATATATAAAAACACTATATAATGGTGTATACGGTAAATATATAGCATACCGAAAAATAAACAATAAAAAATACACTATATAAAAGTGTAGAAAGCAAATATATAGCAACCGTTAAATACAAAAAAGTACATAAAATACAGATAAGTGTAAACAGTATATATAAGTGTAAACAGTATATATATAATAGTGTAAACAGTATATATATATGTGTAAACAGTATATATATAATAGTGTAAACAGTATATATATAACAGTGTAAACAGTATATATATAACAGTGTAAACAGTATATATATATATATAATAGTGTAAACAGTATATATATATAACAGTGTAAACAGTATATATATAATAGTGTAAACAGTATATATATAATAGTGTAAACAGTATATATATATAATAGTGTAAACAGTATATATATAACAGTGTAAACAGTATATATATATATATATATATAATAGTGTAAACAGTATATATATAACAGTGTAAACAGTATATATATAATAGTGTACAGTATATATATAATAGTGTAAACAGTATATATATAATAGTGTAAACAGTATATATATATAATAGTGTAAACAGTATATATATAATAGTGTAAACAGTATATATATAACAGTGTAAACAGTATATATATATAAGTGTAAACAGTATATATATATAAGTGTAAACAGTATATATATAACAGTGTAAACAGTATATATATAATAGTGTAAACAGTATATATATAAGTGTAAACAGTATATATATATATAGTGTAAACAATATATATATATATAATAGTGTAAACAGTATATATATAACAGTGTAAACAGTATATATATAATAGTGTAAACAGTATATATATAATAGTGTAAACAGTATATATAACAGTGTAAACAGTATATATACTGTATAATAGTGTAAACAGTATATATATATAAGTGTAAACAGTATATATATAATAGTGTAAACAGTATATATATAATAGTGTAAACAGTATATATATAATAGTGTAAACAGTATATATATAATAGTGTAAACAGTATATATATAACAGTGTAAACAGTATATATATATATATAAAAGTGTAAACAGTATATATATAATAGTGTAAACAGTATATAACATAATAGCCTTGCCTGTTGCCGTTCGTTACTTCATCACCATCACCTTCACTCACACTATATTAAATAACAAGGCCGCAAAGTTTTGGCTGAAATTGAATTAAAAATGTAGTTTTCATGCACCCTGTGAAATAGAATATTTTTTTGCTACAATACTTGGTAAATACATAATATGTACCTCTCTCTCCCTCTCTCTCTTTCATATATATATATATATATATATATATATATATATATATATATATATATATATATATATATATATATTGTTACGGCTGGATCGGCAATACATATTCGGGATTCTTGATCGTAGGACAGAAATGGCTTATGTGACAACGACACGCTCGATTCCAGTCCCAAATACTATATGCTCCAGACAACAAAAGCACCAACGCCCTACAGAGTTATCGTCTATGGTAACGAGGTACCTTAACTCGGCGAAAGTGTACAACAGGGGTAGGCTATGAGGCTAAACTCCCTCAGACATTTATAGGTTACGTTATTACTAAAGAAATGCAATACTCAAGAAACTACGTTAATATTAAGCCTCTAATAATGTAGAATAGAAGCAGGCTAAAGGTATGACAGTGAAATGCTAAATGACAAATGTACACGCCTACTTGAAAGCGCGTGCACTAGAATAACTGCTGTCCCCTACTAACATGCATTAGCATGTAGCATACAAGATGTTCATGATCCAGTAGATACCTAATAATACACATGGAAGGAACATAAATAGTAGTCACTTATTATAAGAATGAATCTATACTTGGAATAACTAAAAGGTTGCAGGCAACAGTACTGCGCCGGTAGCCTACTACCGCATAGGCTACTTCGCTTCTCTCACTCTGTCTCCCCTCTGAGTCCGTATGCGCCCTACGCAACAGAACTCCGGACACAGCAGCAAAACGACAGTGCAGTTAATTGATACATGAAAGTATTAATAGTGTTGTCTTGTGTGTGAGTAATGTGTATTGTAAAGTGTTACATACATAAACTTAAAGAGAGCTGCAATGCATAGTAAAATAAAGATATATCCCACTCATCATCCCCATGTGTTCTAGCTAGCAGGCCAAGTCACAGGAACAACGAGTCCCAGCACCGAAAGCGAGAACCCAGGAAAAGACTGTAGAGAACACAAGGACAGATAAATTACGTTACTCTACTATACCGGCACTACGAGCGAGCTGTAGTCTCTGGTACTACACTCGCTCCTGGCTCGGTAGGCAAATCAAGGCTAAGTCCTCGCCCCTCTACAGACAACTCCTGGGCATGGTCGGGCTCTTACACATGGCACCAGTCTAGTCACAAATTGGATGATGAGCGGGGCATATAACTCGTGAACATGTAGAACGTTCACCAACTATCCTCATCAAGAAGATCGCTGTTCACATTAACCCCTTAAATCTAATACATGTAAATATATGCTTGTCCTAAGAGTAATACGAGAGGTGAGTGCTGAAACTCCTTTAGGACCTCAAGGGAAGGTTATGCATTTAAATAGAGAGAAGAATGAAATGAGAGTAATGTCGTCAGAGAGAAAGAGTGCAACCGTGAGAAGTTGGGAGAGAGAGCAAGGGATGTTAGAATCTCAAAGGTTCTAGGCAACCTGATCATAGAACACACAGCGAGCCTCCAGGCAATGTGCTGTACGACAACATGGGCAGCCCAGGCAGCATAGGCAGGCGGCAATGGACTTCCAACCCTGTCGCGCCCAGCTATAAGCGCAAGGCTGCCAACCAGTCCATACGTCTGGCAACCCCCCCCCCCCCCCCCCCCCCGGCAGCGTGGCGCGTTGCTACCCTCTCGCTCTGAAGCCTAACTCACTCTCTCTCTCTGAACTCCCATTGTCTTATCTATCAACTTCTCTATTGATACTACATATTAAATGGAAGGTCTCGACATGGCTTAAAACAAAACCCACCACTGGTTAGCACATGACGAGACCTTTGCAGAGATACAAAGAACATAGTTATAAGTTGTCACACTCAATATACATAGCTGCTGACGGTAGCCAGCACGGTACAGTGGTACGGGCGGTACAGTGGAGTACCAAGGAGTACAATCAGGTTGCGTTGCCACGCACTGGGTGCGTCACAATATATATATTTTGTTTTTTGTTTTTTTTTGTGCTTCGATGATACTTGAGTGAGTGAGTGAGCAACACACACACACCTGGGGAAAGAACAACACAAACAGTACATTATGACCATTACTATAGGGTATTGGTGAAACCTACCACAGTGTTGGTGACCTCGGGGGGACCAGGACAGGCGTCTTGTAGGCCCCGGGGGGAGTCTATGGTACGCTGACGGAGGAGGGGGGCCAGGCGAGGGGGCGGTGGACCTTCATCCCGACAGAAGGAGCTCTGACGGAACCATGGCAGAGAGATCTTCCGCCGCCCTTTACTCTCCCCCCACCCTCCACCTCCACCTCCACCCCCACCCCCACCAGTACCACCCCTTCCCTTCCCCTCCCAGCCCCCACCCCAGCTCTTCTTGGACATGGGGGTGGTGAGAGGGGGAGCTAGCACAGACCTCTTACCCACACATCTTACTTAGTTAATGACCAGTGGGGGGAGAACTAGAAATGGCTTACGCTCACTTTTTTCTAAACAATAATAATAAAATAATAAGTTGTGTTAGTTTAAAAAAAGAAACTTACAAATTCCAATTAATGAGGTAGAGGTCTAATGACTCACGGTGATCTATACAAACAATAATAATAATAAGATGTAGATGGGGTTTTATGGGTATAAGTGATCTGTTATGATACAAAGAAGTAAAGACAAGATGGAAAACTAGGTAAGAGTTACCTTACCTTTATAAACATTCACAAACAAGGAAGAGGGGATGAAATTGGCAGAAATGTTTGTTGGAACAAATATGTGTAAAAGAATGTATTACAGGTCAAATAAGAAAGTATAGAATATAATAGTGTTAAGGAAACACAGACTAATCAATAATGGGAACTAAAATGAATTATAAATAATAAATATATGAACATACGATAGAGGGAGAGGGTGCGGGTACACAATGTTACGATAAATGAATAGAAAACTGATAAGAGATAAATAAACTAAGTAATAAACTGATAATAAGAGATAAAGAAACTAAGTAATAAACTCGCTAGATAATAAGAGATGGCATTAGTGTCAAGGGAATTTACAATATAAACGATTGACTTATATATCAGTTAGCCAAGGATAAAACAATAGAAAATGGAATACCTACTGGGATAACTGATAAAAGTGATAGATATGTGCAACGAGAAATGGTATTATTTCAAGTCAAAGGAACGAGGGGGATATAACTACAAACGAGAGATATAATTGGTTATTTAGTTGAGTGATTGGGAACCCATAAAAGCGAGCAGCAGTATTATGCGAGAGGTTGAATCACGAGGATGGTAGTTAATATTTATAATAATGCGTTTATAAATAATAGGTGAACAAATAACAAGGAGTTTATTAGATTACGTATTATGTAAAAGTGAATCATGTAGCATATAAGTGATGATTAAAATGTTACAAGGGAAATTTCATAAACAATGAGACCATATATTAACTTGGTTTCAAGCAAATTATAATACAATAAGCAAAGATAAAAATCAATCCACTACTAGTTCTAAATATACAACTAGGTTAAGAAGGTGTATTTTGAAATTAACTAAACATGAATGACTGATAGCATATGATAGAATGAACTATGTGGAATTAAGATTATTAGAATGTGAACTGATCGATAGCAGGCCAAACTGCGAATGAAATTGAAAGGAACTAAATGGGTCTCGAGTCGTAAATTACGAACAAATACGTCGAGCTCAAAATAAGTTAGCTAAGTATGGGAAGAATGAACTAGAGATGAGCTAAATACTATGGAAACTGGTCGGGAGAGCGGAAAGATAGATATAAATTAAATGTAGTTAAGTATGGGAAGAATTAACTAGGGATGAGCTTAATAATATGGAAACGGGACAGGAGAGAGGCGAGAGAGAATAAAATCGTGAAACTCTACGGAAAATGCCAACCAAATAGAAGTAAATCATAATAAATTCCCCTCTCACACTTCGCTCATCATTATTTACGATTGTGGCACTTTCTGTTTACGATTGTGGCACTTTCTGTTTACGATTGTGGCACTTTCTGTTTACGATTGTGGCACTTTCTGTTTACGATTGTGGCACTTTCTGTTTACGATTGTGGCACTTTCTGTTTACGATTGTGGCACTTTCTGTTTACGATTGTGGCACTTTCTGTTTACGATTGTGACACTTATCTGTTTACGATTGTGGCACTTTCTGTTTACGATTGTGGCACTTTCTGTTTACGAATCTGGTCCTTTCTGTTTACTATTGTGGCACTTTCCGTTTACAATTGTGGCACTTTCTGTTTTCGATTTTGGCTCTTTTTCACGATTCTAGCACTTTCTGGCCCTTTTCACGGCCAAATTGATCTACTAAATTTTTTCTGCCGTCAAATGTTTTCTCCACCGTCGAACTTATCAGAATTTTCACGAGTAAGTTTTGCTATTTTCGCGGCCAAATCCGACTTTTCTCAGGCAGATTTGACTATTCGCGGCCAAATCTTCGGACTGTCCACGACCAAATCTGACTTTTAGTGACCAAATCTGTACACGTTTCAGGACTGTCACTTGATCGTGCTGCTAATATTTCACGGCTTTTTCACCTTTTTTACCATCAATATTATACAATTTATATATGGCTGGTATATACTGTATTATATATATA
>JBAKBP010040351.1:0-13716 GCA_037953745.1 Lithodes maja | reverse complement strand
GTTAAAGGAAATAGATTTAATTCTCTAAGACGCTCTTCGTATGGTTTGTTCTTTAGGCTAGGTATCATTTTGGTAACTCTACGTTGAACTCGTTCTAGCTTGTTTATATCTTTTTGGTAATAAGGGCACCAGGATTGAACGCAGTATTCCAGAAGAGGGCGGACTAAGGAATTGTAAAGGGTTAGGATAACTTCTTTGGATTTATGCTCAAATGACCTGCCTATAAAGCCAATTATTTTGTTTGCCTTCTTAACAACTTCTGAACATTGTTGACTCGGTTTTAGGTTACTCGATATTGTTACTCCCAGATCAGTTTCTCTGTTTACATTCTTAAGCTGAGTGCCATTCATCGAATAGTTTGCTTTCTCATTTAGGTATCCGACATGTAGTACTTTACATTTATCCGCATTGAAACTCATTTGCCAAATTTGGGCCCAACATGACAATTTATCTAGATTGTGTTGCATATCGTCAACTTGTTCTTTTGAGAGTACGCTATTTGCAATTTTTGTATCGTCAGCAAATTTTGAGATTGTGCAGGTGAGACCCTCATCTATGTCGTTGATGTAAATTAGAAAGAGAATTGGTCCTAGTACCGATCCCTGGGGTACCCCGCTACTTACATTGGTCCATTTAGATGCCTTACCGTTTATGACTACTCTTTGCTTTCTGTTGTTGAGCCAATTTTCTATCCATTTCAACACACCGTCTTGTATTCCATGCGCTTTTAGTTTTAGCAGTAAACGTTTGTGGGGAACTTTGTCAAAGGCCTTTTGAAAATCAAGGTATATAATATCTACAGCTTTACTCTCATCGTAGAGGTTGAGGATATCGTGGAAGAAGTCTAAGAGGTTTGTTAAACAGGAACGTTTTTTACGAAAGCCGTGTTGAGTATCTTTAAGTATGTTATTTTCCTCTAAGTGATTTACGAGTCTGTCTCGTATGACCGTTTCTAGCATTTTACATACAACCGAGGTTAAGCTAATTGGACGATAGTTACTGGGTAGGGATTTGCTGCCTTTTTTGAATATCGGTGTTACGTTGGCTAGCTTCCACTGATCAGGCATAGTTCCAGACTGCAAGGATTTATTGAATAGTAATGTCAGTGGTTTGGAGAGCTCATTCTTAGCTTCCTTTAGAACTCTAGGCGAGATTGTATCAGGTCCTGGCGTTTTATTTACTTTGAGTTTATCTAAACAATTCAATACTTCTCTCTCTGTAACGGTGATATTGCTTAGAACATCTGAATTATCAATCTGAATCGGCGATGGTGTAGGGATATCACTGAGGTCTTCGGTTGTAAAAACTGATGCAAAGAAGGTATTGAGGGCATTACTCATTTGTACTTCGTCTTTGGTGTATTCTCCTTTTTCATCGACTAACGGTCCAACAGTTGAAGTAACTACTTTTTTCTTTCTGATATAACTATAGAATTCTTTCGGGTTTGTTTTACTTTGATTCGCAATATGTAACTCTAAGGTCTTTTTACTTTGCTTAATTAACTTTTTGGCTTTGCGTCGTAGCTCTACAAATTTCACCCGTTCTTCGTCATTTTGTGAGGATTTTAATCTATCATTAGCAAATTTTTTAGCAAGCAGGCAGTTTGAAATATCTTTATTCCACCATTTGGGCTTATTATTATGGCCTGGACGCCGTATTTTCGATGGTATGCAGTCTTGCACTGCTTTTAGGTAAGTGGTTTCGAATAACTTCCAAGATGTATTTATGTCGTTATTGTTAATTAAAAAGCTCCAGTCAGTTTCTTTAAACATAGCTCTAAGTTTATGGAAGTTTGCTTTCTTGAAATTAGGGACTTTTTCGATGCTACTATTTGGTTCGTTACTAGTAAACTTTAAAGTGAAAGTTATCGTACGATGGTCGCTGTTACTGAATTCATCACCAACATTCAAATTCTCTATCAATTCTTCTTTTGTTGCAAGTACAATGTCAAGAACGTTATTACCACGGGTCGGCGTTCGAACAAATTGATAAAGCGAACTCTCTTGCAAGTTCGTATACAAGTCATGTCCGGAGTGTGAAGTAAGAGTATCGCCCCACTTGGTCACAGGTAAATTAAAGTCGCCAAAAATTACGGTATCTTGTGAGTTACTTACATCTGCAATTTGTTCGTAAATTTCTCGGTCAGTTTGCACTGATTGAGGTGGAGGTCTGTATATTAACGCAAGTATTATTTTTGTACCTTTATTGTTCTTTATTAGCACAAAAGATGTGTCGACGTTCACAATTTGAGGTTTTGACACGAGGGTCGGGTTAAGACTTTCTTTGATATAAAATAAAACGCCACCTCCATTTTTATTTATTCGGCTGTTCTCAAACATTACATAACCGGGAAGTGAATACTCTGCTAAAAAGTCTCTATCTTCTGTATTGAGCCAAGATTCTGTTATGCCAATCACATCATAATTTTCTGTAAACACTAGTTCCTCTAAATCTGAAAATTTATTGCGTATGCTACGAGCGTTTGCATAGAAAACCTTTAAAGTTGCGGTTTTAGAACTCGCAGAACGTTCTTTCATCGAATTTTTGGTTCTGGTCGGATCTACATTTACATTCATGGCTGTCCTCGGTCCTCGGTCGTTATCCCTGACGGTTTTGAATTTGGGTCGTGTTGGTGGAGATTTATCCAAATTCGCGGTTCTTGACGGATTAGTATTTAATTCCTTTGTAGGTTGCCGTCCTCGCTGTCTTCGGTCCTCCTTCCTGGTTGTCCTGTGCTGAGTCGATTTCTTCTCCGAAAATCCTTCACTGCATCGTTGAGAAGACGCCCAAAACGTGCTGCTCCCACCTGGTTCAGATGAACTCCATCGTCCGAAAACAAATAGTCATCGTAGTAGAAATTGTCCCAGGTGTCGACGAATCCCACGTTCTCCTTCCTGCAGAGGTTTGCTAGACAACGATTTGTGCTGGTGGCTATGTTGTAAAATCGGCTCTCTACACCGAGCCGGGGGACGATTCCTGAGACGATGATCCTTGATGACTTCTCCTTAAACGACTTGATCAGCTGCTGGTACTTTAAAAGCAAATCTTCCGACCGGGTTCGCTGCACATCGTTGGATCCAACGTGGATGACGTACATTGTATTAGCAGGGGCCAGCTTTGATACTTCGTCAACTGCTGCAACTACGTCATCCACACCACCACCAGGGATACAAAAACGCTTCCTGGTCTTAGGTGCCCTGGCGCAAAACTCTGTGAGCTGACCACGTATCATCGAGTCTCCCACGAGCCGGACTTCTTCTATTTCCTCTTCGTCATCTGAGTCTGCGAGTATCTGGAAACGGTTTTGACACTCGGTAATCGGTATGTGTTTCCTGGTCTTGGGGCAAACGTTGTTCCTCACGACACGGAAGTTGTCTTGAGGGGGAAGAGAGTCACTATTTGTATCTTGAGTATCGGATACATCAGCTGAAGTGGCTACTGTAGGCGTTGAATTGTTGGCAGTTGACGTTGGGGCGTTGGTGGCTGCTGGAGTTGCGGTGACAATTGAAGTTTGTGGTACTCCAACGTTGAGTGTTACAAACTCTTGGAGTGATTCCAGCTTCATGGTGAGGACGTTGATCTTGTTGTAGGCTTCATCTAATTTCACTGTAAAATTCTCTCGTTGCTCTCGTTGGAGTGACTGGCTACGTAATATATCCAAACTGCAGAAAGAGACAAATGTTCGGATCGGGAAAAGGATTGGTTCCGTCGGCTTTACGTCATTGGCAAAGTCGTAAAGCAAGCAGACACACATTCCTTCTCGCTCTCGCTCTCTCTCTCTCTCTCTCGCTCTCTCGCTCTCTCTTTCTCTCTCTTTCTCTCTTTCTCTCGCTCGCTCGCTCTCTCTCTCGCTCTCTCTCTCTCTCTCTCTCTCTCTCTCTCTCTCTCTCTCTCTCTCTCAATGTTAGGCATCGTAAGTTTCCTGATCTGATCTAGGGACTAGCCTACATATACTGTAGTTTAGGAGTAAAGTCGGTTGGTGGAGGGAACATAATAAATAGTAGATTAGACAAGTAAAGCAAGAGTGACATTGTTACTTAACGTACCATTAAGGGGGTAATGCTTGTATTTTGGTCTATATATTCATTCATTCCTTTATTTTTTTTTAGTTTCCTCGCTAGACCTCCATCAAGCTTCAAAAAGCTCCTTCTAGAATCCGCTTCAAGATATGTTTGTACATTTTTCGGTAGAAAAGTGTCCAGGAAGAAGGCCGATTCCTCCTAGAACTACAGGCTCGCTCACAAATCGGCACCTAAATGGCAAGAAAGTGCTATATATTGACAAAGAAATGGGGCGAAAGGTCTTAAAATCGACAAACTAATGGAACGAACGTCTTAACATTTTAAAGCTAAAGGAACTAAACATGAGGGCGAACAAGCAACTACCTTCCCCTTAATTACCGTAGCATAAATAAATGTGAATGTAAAAATGTGGTTGTTTAATATATCCACTTGAGTTGCTTATAAGAAGGACACTTATCTAAACAAGTACTATGAAGCAATTGATTATTATTATATGTCGCGGATTAAGAGGACAGTGGCTATATTTTGGTGTATGTATTTAATTATATATTTAATTATTACTTCCTCGCTAGACCTCCATCAAACTTTTTTTAAAACGCCCCTAAACCCCCTGTCAAGATATATTTCTATTCATTTTTCGGTAGAATTTTTTTGTTCTCTTGAAATATGATATGCATGGCTAAGACCCCCCAAAATGGCAGTCTTTATTCCGACCCCCCCCCCCCCCCCCCCTGTTACTGTCACCCTGAACTAAGCTGTAACCTGCTCTCGGAGTCTGCAATCAGGAAAATACAAACGAATATACTGTAATAAATAAGAACAAATCAGTGTAGCAATAACATAGATAAGCTAGAAGGGTACTCGGTAGAGCACATACCTCCACCATCGATGATGGAGGTATGTGCTCTACCGATCGCTTCCTAATTGCAATAATTTCTTCCTTGGCAGAAATCCTATCTGTCCACCAAATTTCGTGAAAATTGGGTTATACATTTTTGAGATATCTTGTTTACAGACAGAGAAATATATATTCCGTCTAACTTCGTTGGCACAGGTAAACAACATTAATTAATAGCCATGTAACATTAAATGAATACCAAAATAGCCGTGAAATAATGGAATGTCCCAACCACTAAACAAGAACCTTAGTTATATAGTCAGGAATCGCGAGCCGAAAAATGTTGGCGTCTTTATTCCTGCCCGCTATTATTCTCACCGTGACCAACCTGCACTCCCGCAGTCCGGGCCATTTATTACTACCTGGGCCTCCGGTTTGTTTTGTGCAGGCCGGTTCTATAGTCTATTCGCTGTAAGTAGTCGATAAATCAAGACCTCTATCCTCTGTAACTCACAAAAGGCTAGAGCAAATTAGCTGTAAATTTCCACATCTATTACTTGACTGACTCTTCCCAAATAGTAGAAGTATTAGCTCGATTACTCTATTCGTTTTTGAGTAACAGAGGTTGGAGGTCATGATTTATCGCCTACTTACAGCGAATTAAAGACTACTCCATAGTGATCATAAGGTGCAGTGTGATGAGAGACTTATAATTTATGGCAGCAAGGCGATTTTAAGTTACAATGCGGTGAGAGGTAGCATTTACGACGTAGCTACTTATTAACCCCTTCAGTAGTTGAGGATGATTTCTACCTTAGAGTCTAGCTGGTACTAGACAATTTAATACAGTTTAGGAAGTATTTCATATTTGTTTTCACCAACCAACTTCACTACTAAACTCAATTAACGAAATCAACAAATACATGTGGCACTCCAAGGACTCGAACCTAGGATACCCACACCGAAATTCCGCGCATTTATGCATTGCGCTATCAAGACAGTTAAATTGAGAGTCAGGAGGTTAACTGATATATAATTCACATCCCATTTGCTCTAGCCCTTATTGTGTTACAGTTGGTTGGCCTAAAGTAGACTATAACATACGAAACGATAGTGAACGTCATATATATATATATATATATATATATATATATATATATATATATATATATACCAGTATATACTATGTATATATATATGTCTTAATGAGTATGTTTGGAGACATTCAGACGAGCCGCAGTAGTTCCATATTTACGAAATATTAATAGTGGTTTGCGGAAAATAACCTCATGTCCAGGTAACCTCATATCCAGGTAACCTCATGTCCAGGTAACCTCATGTCCAGGTAACCTCATGTCCAGGTAACCTCATGTCCAGGTAACCTCATATCCAGGTAACCTCATGTCCAGGTAACCTCATGTCCAGGTAACCTCATATCCAGGTAACCTCATATCCAGGTAACCTCATGTCCAGGTAACCTCATGTCCAGGTAACCTCATGTCCAGGTAACCTCATGTCCAGGTAACCTCATGTCCAGGTAACCTCATGTCCAGGTAACCTCATGTCCAGGTAACCTCATGTCCAGGTAACCTCATGTCCAGGTAACCTCATGTCCAGGTAACCTCATGTCCAGGTAACCTCATGTCCAGGTAACCTCATGTCCAGGTAACCTCATGTCCAGGTAACCTCATGTCCAGGTAACCTCATGTCCAGGTAACCTCATGTCCAGGTAACCTCATGTCCAGGTAACCTCATGTCCAGGTAACCTCATGTCCAGGTAACCTCATATCCAGGTAACCTCATGTCCAGGTAACCTCATGTCCAGGTAACCTCATATCCAGGTAACCTCATGTCCAGGTAACCTCATGTCCAGGTAACCTCATATCCAGGTAACCTCATGTCCAGGTAACCTCATGTCCAGGTAACCTCATGTCCAGGTAACCTCATGTCCAGGTAACCTCATGTCCAGGTAACCTCATGTCCAGGTAACCTCATATCCAGGTAATATAGAGCGGTGTGGTGTGGGAAGTATTAAATGCTTTGGTCGCGTGGTGGAAGGTAGTACAGGCCTTGTATTATAATGAAAATGGTTTGTTTTATTATTATTATTATTATTATTATTATTATTATTATTATTATTAGTATTAGTAATACTATAATTATTTTCATATATATTTTGTTGTAGGAAATCAGTATTTTGCTCAGAAAGTATAATCTTCATTGCCACGTCCTCTACAAGCACCATACACGCCGGTTACCTCTTATGTTTGGTTTATGTCGCCATCAATTCCCAGGATAAGATTACCTGCCATATTCTGTGTCTGGGAGGCTCACATGACAAGTATTGAACAAGTGTAATTGGGGCGTGTATAGATTTAACCCGTGTCATACCAACACATATCATCACCAATATATACACAGAGAGAGAGAGAGAGAGAGAGAGAGAGAGAGAGAACCCTTATAATATAATATAATGTAATCTTATTGTATTAATTACTTGTATCTAAAGGCTCGTGAACTATTCAACACATTCTGTCTGTCTATTAAACTATGAAGTAATAGTCAAACACCTGGCAATAACAGAGTAGTTGTGATCACTGACGCGACAGATCAAAAGACAACTCACAGCTTTGATATATAATATAGACAATTACACACCTGCTGCAGTGGACAGAGGTTGAACAGCGGCCAATGTATCGTGCGAGGCATTATTTACATACTAGGATAAACAAACAGTGTGTTATTAACGGGAGATAGACGTATTTATATTTAACTCATCTATGTACAGTATATTTTTATTATTTTATTAGTTTCCTCCCTAGATCACCATCAAACTTAAAAAAACACCCGCCCAAAACCCTCCTTCAAGATAAATTTGTACATTTTTTCGATAGAAAAATGTCTCGGCCGAAGGCTGATTTATCTAAAATTACAGGCTCGCTATCGCTCGCCATGAAAAAAATACACCTAAATGACACGAAAAGTCCTAATATTGACAAAGAAATGGGGCGAAAGGTCTTAAAATCGCCAAGCTAATGGTCTTATTATCTGAAAACTAATGGGGCTAAGCATGAGGAAGAAGGGGGAGCCGAAAAACGACCCATCTCCCCTTAATGAGTGAGGCAGTCGGAAATGAAGATGATGATGATGGATGTTTGAAGTCTGTAAACACGAGCCAAGTTATATACATTATTAGAAAAAAAAAAAAAAAAAAAAAAAACGTCTATGCCAATATTATCAATTAATAATAAACACTTCGAAATTTGCGAGAATGGATACAGTCACCGATAGAGGAGGACCACTTCAATACTGTTCACGTTTCACCTAGTACATCTTTCTAAACCAAAATGTTGTATTGTGTAAAGGACTCCTCTTTAAGGGGAGATTTCCACTTGAGGGACTTTTTTTCTTGAGCCCTTTCTCCCTCATGTGAGGAGTCATGTCTAGCCCCATTGCTTTTGAGATTTTAAGACGTTTGCCCTAGTAGTTTGGAAATTTTCAGACATTTAGCCCCATTTATGTCAATTTTAAGACCTTTCGTGCCATTAAGGTGTCGATTTTTTCCTGGCGAGCGATAGCGAGCCTGTAATTTAAGAGTAACCGGCCTTCGGCCGGGAAATTTTTCCATCGAAAAATGTACAAATTTATCTTGAAAGGGGGTCAAGGGGGTGAAATTTTAAGATTGCTGGAGGAGTAGGAAACAAACTAAAAACCTCCCCTTAATTAAATGGTGTTTGTTTCCATTATTTATTAAGCAGATTTAAGAGACTTGGCTGATCACAAAAGGTACATTTTTAGAGCGATAACCTTGTATTTAGTGTCACGGGGCTGGCAACACTATTTATTACTGCACATTTAAGGGGGAGGTAGTTACTTTTTCTGGGCTCCTTTCGCCCTCATGTTTAGCCCCACAAGTTTTTAAGACAGACTTTTGTTACATTAGTTTGGCGATTTTAAGACCATTCACCCCATTTATTTGTCAATATAAGGTCTTTCCGTGCCATTTAGATGGCGATTGTTTCCTGGCGAGCGATAGTGAGCCTGTAATTTCAAGAGGAATCGGTCATAGGCCGGAACATTTTTCTACCGAAAAATGTACAACTTTAAAAGGGGAGGTCTAGAGGGCGATTTTAAGCTTGATGGAGGCCTAGCAAGGCAACTAGAACCCAACTAACCCAAAAAATAAACCCTAACCCCTTAATGGTCCCATAATTATAAGTCATCGTAAATAGGCGTAGTTCTTTTCAGTCCCCATGTTGCTAAGGTTATGGGTAGTGCAGATAGAAATATATACTGTGTTACTGAATGGTTATGGGTAGTGCAGATAGAAATATATACTGTGTTACTGAATGGTTATGGGTAGTGCAGATAGAAATATATACTGTGTTACTGAATGGTTATGGGTAGTGCAGATAGAAATATATACTGTGTTACTGAATGGTTATGGGTAGTGCAGATAGAAATATATACTGTGTTACTGAATGCATTATATACCGTAATTAATGGGCTTTTACTGTTAATTAGCTATGTACACTGGCGAATTATATTTACCCGTGATTTTCCCTGACGATTTTATTCATGCTTGTTGGGGCTGAAGGAGCTAAAACACACACACACACACACACACACACACACACACACACACACACACACACACACACACACACGCCCGTAGCCTAGTAGGTAGAGCTCTCGTCTCACACACGAGGGGTCGGGGGGTCAATCCCCGGCCGGGCGGAGACAAATTGGGCTTGTCTCCTTTCATGTGTTAGCCTCAGTTCACCTAGCTGTAAATAGGTACCTGGAATAAGTGGACGACGTTGTGACGTCCCATCTGGGGTTGGCAAAAATGGTACAAGGCGAGATGGGTATCATATGGTTCACCTAAGCTGATGGCTACCTAAGCCTTCGGGCGAGACGGTACCGTCTATAGTGAGAATGGTACCATACAGATCCACCCTAAGCCTTCGTTTCCAATGTCGCCAATTGGCTAAAATACAGACTACACACACATCCACAGCCATTCCAACAGTACATAAAACACTTAACATGCATTTCACGCAATACATTCCCAGTTAAGGAGGCGCGATAATAATGAGCTTAGCTCGCATTGCGTGGATTCCCCTTGACGAACAAGTAACTGAGTAACACACACACACACACACACACACACACACATACATACATACATACATACATACATACATACACACACACACACACACACACACACACACACACACAGAGAGAGCATTGATTCCTTCACTGCTATGGGGTAATGTTCTCTGTATTTTAGCTAATATTCGACGATATTACCCAGCTTAGTAAGGCTTTCTGGGAATCAAAGGGGTAAAGGATATATCAAAAATTCTTCTGAGATCAGCATGAGATCGCTATCGCTCGCCAGGAAAAAATCGACACCTAAATGGCACGAAAGGTCTTAATATTGACAAAGAAATTGGGCGAAAGGTCTCAAAATCGCCAAACTAATGGAGCGAACGTCTTACAATCTGTAAACTAATGGGGCTAAACATGAGGAAGAAGTGGGACCAGAAAAAGGACCCATCTCCACTTAAATACAGTACAGATTACATATGATAACAAATACCAATAAACCCAAATTCCTACACTAATAACAATGCAAACAACAAAACAAAAACAACAATATAGGGATGCAGAAATATAAAAAACAAAATGAAACACAAATTTTTTTCTCCCTATAAACCAGCGGCGTGTATTCCGCGTTAATTGAGTTTGCTTATTTTAAACCTTTTTTTCTGCAGGCGTAGTAATAACCATTCCTCTTTGGGGCCTTTATCCCGGGAATCAATAGGAAGGTATCGGGAAAGAAAGGGCTCAGGGTTGGGAATTGGGGGATATACGGATTTTTTTTTAGGGTTTTCGAGTTGCATTTAGGGTATTATGCTTCGGATTTTGGGGGTATTCCAGTAATATTTAGGGTTTTATGCTACGGATTTTGGGAGTATAAGAGTAGCAGTTAGGGGATTACATTACTTTTTTTGGAGTATTAGAGTAAATGTTGGGGGTTTATACAACGGATTTTTGGAGTATTAGAGTAACGTTAGGCTTGACGGGCGTTCATCTCTGTATGTTTGTTCTTTGGAGCTTGTGAGATAACTCCAACTTCCTTATAGCCTGAAACTCGCCAGTGGTTAATTGAATAACTCGTGATCTACTGTATTGTCAATTAATAACATTTCTTGCAAATTAGGTGTCGATTCTTTCCTGGCAAGCGATAACAAGCCTGCAACTTAGGAAGGGGAATCAGTTACGTGATGGATACTTTAAGGAGAGATTTATTTATTATTTTGTTTGTATTATATATATATATATATATATATATATATATATATATATATATATATATATATATATATATATATATATATATATAACATTTAAATTGTTAACAACCCCCTTAAACTATCCATCAGCTGACTCCCCATCACCCACCATTTCTCACCCATACGTTCCTGCCCTTCCCCTCCCCCACACATTTCCCCAACCATTTCCCCTCATATCCGCCTTGATGATGGAACCTATATAATAATACTATATAACCCTCGCCCTCACCGCCACCATCATACTGTAATATATTGGTTCTCGGGTTTGTTGTGTTCTATCCCTCGCTCCTTCCCCTCCACTATCGTCTTCATCTGTTCTACCTGCACTGAGTGGTCTCTCTCCTATTCAAGGGAGAGGGGCTGGTTTGGTTTCTCTCCTATTCAAGGGAGAGGGGCTGGTTTGGTCTCTCTCCTATTAAAGGGAGAGGGGCTGGTTTGGTTTCTCTCCTATTCAAGGGAGAGGAGCTGGTTTGGTCTCTCTCCTATTACAGGGAGAGGGGCTGGTTTGGTCTCTCCTATCTCCTATTACAGGGAGAGGGGCTGGTTTGGTCTCTCCTATTAAAGGGAGAGGGGCTGGTTTGGTCTCTCTCCTATTACAGGGAGAGGGGCTGGTTTGGTCTCTCCTATTAAAGGGAGAGGGGCTGGTTTGGTCTCTCTCCTATTACAGGGAGAGGGGCTGGTTTGGTCTCTCTCCTATTACAGGGAGAGGGGCTGGTTTGGTCTCTCTCCTATTACAGGGAGAGGGGCTGGTTTGGTCTCTCCTATTAAAGAGAGAGGGGCTGGTTTGGTCTCTCCTATTAAAGGGAGAGGGGCTGGTTTGGTCTCTCTCCTATTACAGGGAGAGGGGCTGGTTTGGTCTCTCTCCTATTAAAGGGAGAGGGGCTGGTTTGGTCTCTCTCCTATTACAGGGAGAGGGGCTGGTTTGGTCTCTCCTATTAAAGGGAGAGGGGCTGGTTTGGTCTCCTATTAAAGGGAGAGGGGCTGGTTTGGTCTCTCTCCTATTACAGGGAGAGGGGCTGGTTTGGTCTCTCCTATCTCCTATTACAGGGAGAGGGGCTGGTTTGGTCTCTCCTATTAAAGGGAGAGGGGCTGGTTTGGTCTCTCTCCTATTAAAGGGAGAGGGGCTGGTTTGGTCTCTCCTATTACAGGGAGAGGGGCTGGTTTGGTCTCTCCTATTCAAGGGAGAGGGGCTGGTTTGGTCTCTCTCCTATTAAAGGGAGAGGGGCTGGTTTGGTCTCTCCTATTACAGGGAGAGGGCTGGTTTGGTCTCTCCTATTAAAGGGAGAGGGGCTGGTTTGGTCTCTCTCCTAATTACAGGGAGAGGGGCTGGTTTGGTCTCTCCTATTAAAGGGAGAGGGGCTGGTTTGGTCTCTCCTATTACAGGGAGAGGGGCTGGTTTGGTCTCTCTCCTATTACAGGGAGAGGGGCTGGTTTGGTCTCTCTCCTATTAAAGGGAGAGGGGCTGGTTTGGTCTCTCTCCTATTAAAGGGAGAGGGGCTGGTTTGGTCTCTCTCCTATTACAGAGAGAGGGGCTGGTTTGGTCTCTCCTATTACAGGGAGAGGGGCTGGTTTGGTCTCTCTCCTATTACAGGGAGAGGGGCTGGTTTGGTCTCTCCTATTAAAGGGAGAGGGGCTGGTTTGGTCTCTCTCCTATTACAGGGAGAGGGGCTGGTTTGGTCTCTCTCCTATTAAAGGGAGAGGGGCTGGTTTGGTCTCTCCTATTAAAGGAGAGGGGCTGGTTTGGTCTCTCCTATTACAGGGAGAGGGGCTGGTTTGGTCTCTCTCCTATTACAGGGAGAGGGGCTGGTTTGGTCTCTCTCCTATTACAGGGAGAGGGGCTGGTTTGGTCTCTCTCCTATTAAAGGGAGAGGGGCTGGTTTGGTCTCTCTCCTATTAAAGGGAGAGGGGCTGGTTTGGTCTCTCTCCTATTACAGGGAGAGGGGCTGGTTTGGTCTCTCTCCTATTAAAGGGAGAGGGGCTGGTTTGGTCTCTCCTATTAAAGGGAGAGGGGCTGGTTTGGTCTCTCTCCTATTACAGGGAGAGGGGCTGGTTTGGTCTCTCTCCTATTACAGGGAGAGGGGCTGGTTTGGTCTCTCCTATTAAAGGGAGAGGGGCTGGTTTGGTCTCTCTCCTATTAAAGGGAGAGGGGCTGGTTTGGTCTCTCCTATTAAAGGGAGAGGGGCTGGTTGGTCTCCTCTATTAAAGGGAGAGGGGCTGGTTTGGTCTCTCTATTAAAGAGAGAGGGGCTGGTTTGGTCTCTCTCCTATTACAGGGAGAGGGGCTGGGTTTGGTCTCTCTCCTATTACAGGGAGAGGGGCTGGTTTGGTCTCTCCTATTAAAGGGAGAGGGGGCTGTTTGGTCTCTCCTATTAAAGAGAGAGGGGCTGGTTTGGTCTCTCTCCTATTACAGGGAGAGGGGCCTGGTTTGGTCTCTCTCCTATAAAGGAGAGGGGCTGGTTTGGTCTCTCCTATTAAAGGGAGAGGGCTGGTTT
>JBAKBP010040350.1:0-13716 GCA_037953745.1 Lithodes maja | reverse complement strand
ATATGTTAAAAGTAATCTTCACCCAATCGAGGTAACCAAACCTGCCATAAATAATATTGATACTAGTTACGTTCAAATAAACAATCAAGCAAGCAAGATAATAATTGGCCTAATTTATCGACCTCCTGCACAATCACCCGATACTGACGAGAAACTCTATGATCAAATAGCGGAAATAAGTTGTCAGGAAGAAGCAGTAATATTTGGCGATTTCAATCTGCCAGTCACAACATGGGGCGAACCACTAAATGCTCACGCGGGACATGATCTATATGCTAATCTTCAGGAAAGGCCCTTTATCAACACGTAGAACACCCAACGAGGGGAAATAACATTCTGGATATTATTCTAACGACAAATGAAAGACTGGTAAATAGCGTTAAAATCGGACCGGAATTTAGCTCTAGTGACCATAGGATAGTGTCCTTTAACATTAAAGTAAATAATGACAAAGAAAACGTGAGCACGGAAAAAGTACCAGATTATCGAAGGGCCGACTTTAACAAACTTAGAAGGCATCTTGCCAATACTGACTGGAGTGAAATGACTGAAACTCACGATGTAAATCGATTATGGAACATATTATCTAATAACCTAAACAAAGCAATAAATACAAGCATCCCTCTACGAAACCGGCGCCCAGCAGGCAAATATAAGCCAAAATGGTGGAATAATGAAATAAAAAACATCCTCTTAGTAAAAAAGCAGGCATACCAAAAATATAAGGCAACTCAGAATAATAGCGATAAATTAGAACACGATAGACTGCGTCGAACAACCAAAAATCTCATCAAAGGAAGTAAGAAGAATCTGGAACTACATATTGCCAGCTCCAGCAAGTCCAATCCGAAAGAATTTTACAGCTATATAAGAAACAGAAAAACGGTAACTTCAACAATAGGCCCACTTGTTGCGGAAAATGGAGATCATACAGATAACAAAGTACAAATGGCGAATATCCTAAATAACTATTTTGCATCAGTTTTCACGTCGGAAGATACTACCGGTAACCGACCTACCCCTACGAATCAATCAAATGGCACTGAGCTCGAAAACTTTACGATTTATGAAGACGATATCCTGTTCGCAATCAACAATTTGAAAGTTAATAAAACCCCAGGCCCTGATAAAATATCCCCAAGGATCCTAAAAGAAGCAAAACACGAATTATTAAACCCACTCGCAAATCTGTTCAACAAATCATTGAATGTTGGGATAGTTCCAAACGAATGTAAACTACCTAACGTGACACCCATGTACAAAAAAGGAAATAAGTCCTCTCCCGGCAATTATCGACCAATTAGCTTAACATCGGTAACGGGCAAATTAATGGAAACCATTATAAGGGACAAAATAGTAAAACATTTGGAAGAAAATAATTTAATAAAAGATTCTCAGCACGGTTTTAGAAATAAACGTTCATGCTTAACAAACTTACTCGACTTCTTCAATGATGTTTACAAATCATATGATAAGGATAGAGCAGTTGATATAATATATCTCGATTTTCAGAAAGCTTTCGATACCGTACCCCACAAGAGACTAATTGACAAAATAAAAGCTCATGGCATAACAGGAAAAACTCTGAAATGGCTCGAAAATTGGCTCTCAGACCGTAAACAACGAGTTGTAATAAATGGTGAAGAATCAGATTGGTGCAAAGTAAATAGTGGCGTTCCCCAGGGTTCGGTAATAGGTCCTATTCTTTTTATAATTTACATAAACGACTTAGACGAAGGAATAGAATGCAAAATTTCGAAATTTGCTGACGATACAAAAATTACTAATAAAGTAACCTCAACAGTACATTGGCAAAAACTACAAGGTGACCTAGACACTTTAGAAAACTGGGCAGAAAAATGGCAAATGAAATTCAACATAGAAAAATGCAAAGTATTACACATCGGTAGTAACAACGCTAAAAAAGATTACTCAATGAACAACATTCAACTATCAAATACAAATAATGAAAAGGATCTGGGAGTTATAATATCAAGTGACCTGAAGCCGAGTAAACAGTGTACAGAGGTAATAAAAACTGCTAATAAATTGGTGGGTTTCATCGGCAGAACATTCAAATTCAAATCAGAAAAAATCATACTTACTCTATTCAACTCATTGGTGCGTCCCCATCTCGAATACTGCGTGCAATTCTGGTCACCGTACTACCGAAAGGACATAAATAAACTTGAAAGGGTGCAACGCAGAGTCACTAAAATGATACCTAGATTGCGTAATAAACCGTACGAAGAGCGCTTAAAAGAACTAAATTTGTTTAGCTTAACAAAGCGCAGAATGAGAGGTGACCTAATAGAGGTGTTCAAAATCTTCAAGGGATTCAGCAACCTAAATGTAAGCGAATTATTTACGATCAATCAAGCAAACACGAGAAACAATGGTTATAAGATTATAGGCAAGCGTTTTCATTCTCACGAGGCGAAGCATTTCTTGTTCAACCGCGTTGTGAATAATTGGAACAGACTACCCTCGAACATTGTAAACTGTAATACTGTCGAAACATTTAAGAACCATCTGGATAAACACATGGCAAATAACCCCCGATTAACACAGTTTCTTTCAGAATAACGCGCAACGAAATGTCAACGCATACCGCAATGTATATTGATTTTCATACATCTGTTCCCTTTCAGAATTGTAGTAAATACCTGTAGAGTTAGCTTAGATTACAAATCAACTTCTTTTTTCTCCCTGTCCTGTCCGAATTTCCGTGTCAGTTTTTCAATACTGCATGGTATTAAATTTTTCCTATCTGTTTCCATGCCAGTATTAGCTGGAGGGAGTGGTGGGTGGGGAGGAGCCTTCTTCTTTGCTATCCTTTTCTCTACCTCGTAGTCAGTAGATTAGTAGTTTTAGATATCCAAACTGCCCCGTAAGGACCAATAGGTCTGTTGCAGTTTGTTCTCCTTTGTATTCCTCTTCTTTCTCCTTCCCCTCCTCTTCCATCTGTCTCTCTTCCTCTTTCCTCTCCTCTTCCATCTCTTTCTCCTCCTCTTCCATATGTCTCTTCTCCTCCCCCTCTTCCACCTCTTTCTCCTTATCCTGCTCTTCTACCTGTCCTCCCTCCTCCTCCCCTCCTCTCCCACCTCTTCCTTCTTCTCCTCCACCTCTTTCCTCTCCTCCTCCTCTTCCACCTGTCTCTCCTCCTCCTCCTCTTTCACTTCTTTCTCCTTCTCCTCTTCCACCTGTCTCTCTTCCTCTTTCCTCTCCTCTTCCACCTCTTTCTCCTTCTCTTCCACCTCTTTCTCCTTCTCTTCCACCTGCCTCTTCTCCTTCTCCTCTTCCACTTCTTTCTCCTTCTCTTCCACCTGCCTCTTCTCCTTCTCCTCTTCCACCTCTTTCTCCTTCTCTTCCACCTGCCTCTTCTCCTCCTCTTCCACCTCTTTCTCCTTCTCTTCCACCTGCCTCTTCTCCTTCTCCTCTTTCACTTCTTTCTCCTTCTCTTCCACCTGCCTCTTCTCCTTCTCCTCTTCCACCTCTTCTCCTTCTCCTCTTTCATCTCTTTCTCCTTCTCTTCCACCTGCCTCTTCTCCTTCTCCTCTTCCACCTCTTTCTCCTTCTCTTCCACCTGCCTCTTCTCCTTCTCCTCTTCCACCTCTTTCTCCTTCTCCTCCTTTTCCACCTGTCTCTCCTCCTTCTCTCCTCTTTCCCTGGCCCTCCTCCCGCCGTATTGAAAGAGAAGTATCCTCTCAATCAGGAAGGTTAAATAGCTTCATCCCTGCCAGCCTCCTTCCCTCCTTTTTTTGTCTTCAGCTCACTCTCTCACCACCTCCTTCTCCTTCTTTATCCCTCTCTTCTTCCTCCTCCCTCCCTCCTCCCTTCTTCCTCCTCCCTCTACCCACCCCCTTCCTTCTGTTCCTCCTCTTCCCTCTCCTCGTCCACCACCTCCTTCTCCATCTTTATCCCTCTCTTCTCCCTCCTCCCTCTCTATCTCCCTTCCTTCTGTTCCTCCTCTTCCCTCTCCTCGTCCTCCTCCCCTTTCTCTGCCTCCTCGTCCTTCTCTCTCTCCGTCATATATTCTTCCTCCCTCTCCTTCTTTCCCCCCTCCCCCTCCTCCCTCTACCCACCCCCTTCCTCTTGTCTCCCCCCCCCCCCCCCTCATCGTCGTCAGCCAGCCAGGAGAGTTAAATAGCTTCATCCCATCCAGCTTCCTTTCCTCTCTTTTCAAATCTTTTACATTTTACTTAAGGGGGTTACCGTTTTTTTGTTTTATCTTTCTCTCCTTTTCTCTTTTGCCCTGGCTTGTAAGCATTCGGCCCCATTCAGCCAACTGTTTTAAGACTTTTATCCCCATCCAGGTGTCGATATCTTCCTGGCGAGCGATAGCGAGCCAGCATTGTATGGAGAAATCCGGCTTCGCCGGAGACATTTTTCTATCGAAAAATGTACAAATTTAGCTTGCTGTCAAAACAAAAATATATATATGCTGGCTCGCTACCGCTCGCCAAGAAAATATTGACACCTGGATGGGGGTAAACGTCTTAAAACAGTAGGCTGAATGGGGCCAAATGGATACAAGCCAGAGAAAGATAGAAAAGGACAGAACAAAAACAGGTCACCCCTTTAAAGTAATTCTACAAACTAATGTCTTACTTCTTTCTTAATCGCTCTCTCCAACATCCATTATAATAAATTACTTTAATTCTTTCTCTCTCTCTCTTATTTTCTTCACATAAGCCTTTATCCCCCCTCTATTTTATCCAATTTCGTTTATCTCCAACATCATTATTTTATCCAATTTCGTTTATCTCCAACATCATTATTTTATCCAATTTCGTTTATCTCCAACATCATTATTTTATCCAATTTCGTTTATCTCCAACATCATTATTTTATCCAATTTCGTTTATCTCCAACATCATTAATTTATCCAATTTCGTTTATCTCCAACATCATTATTTTATCCAATTTCGTTTATCTCCAACATCATTATTTTATCCAATTTCGTTTATCTCTAACATCATTATTTTATCCAATTTCGTTTATCTCCAACATCATTATTTTATCCAATTTCGTTTATCTCCAACATCATTATTTTATCCAATTTCGTGTATCTCCAACATCATTATTTTATCCAATTTCGTTTATCTCCAACATCATTATTTTATCCAATTTCGTTTATCTCCAACATCATTATTTTATCCAATTTCGTTTATCTCCAACATCATTATTTTATCCAATTTCGTTTATCTCCAACATCATTATTTTATCCAATTTCGTTTATCTCCAACATCATTATTTTATCCTATTTCGTTTATCTCCAACATCATTATTTTATCCTATTTCGTTTATCTCCAACATAATTATTTTATCCAATTTCGTTTATCTCCAACATCATTATTTTATCCAATTTCGTTTATCTCCAACATCATTATTTTATCCTATTTCGTTTATCTCCAACATCATTATTTTATCCTATTTCGTTTATCTCCAACATCATTATTTTATCCTATTTCGTTTATCTCCAACATCATTATTTTATCCAATTTCGTTTATCTCCAACATCATTATTTTATCCAATTTCGTTTATCTCCAACATCATTATTTTATCCTATTTCGTTTATCTCCAACATCATTATTTTATCCAATTTCGTTTATCTCCAACATCATTATTTTATCCCATTTCGTTTATCTCCAACATCATTATTTTATCCTATTTCGTTTATCTCCAACATCATTATTTTATCCAATTTCGTTTATCTCCAACATAATTATTTTATCCTATTTCGTTTATCTCCAACATCATTATTTTATCCTATTTCGTTTATCTCCAACATCATTATTTTATCCCATTTCGTTTATCTCCAACATCATTATTTTATCCAATTTCGTTTATCTCCAACATCATTATTTTTCCTTACTCATTCATTCTCCCCTTAGGCTAATTCCCCACTTGTGAGTTTCGTTCTATAAGGAAGTTGGAGCTGCAGACATCGATGGTAAATAGAAATACAATAATTATGTAGGTTTCTGATGGCTAAAGGATATGTTGAATTGGGGTTTTATGTATTTATGAATGTACTACGACCGTATTTTAGCTCGTAATTCTGTTAAATATCGATGTCTACAGCTCCAACTTCCTTATAGAACGAAACTCGCAAGTGGGCAATTGTCTTCACTTTTGTTCCTATTCCTTGTCCCCCCCCCCCCCCCTCCTTCCCTGCCTTCTGCCACCAGTACCTTTCCAATCAGGCCAGTTAGGAGGACGTCTATACAGGATTTAGGTAACTTTTCCCTTATTCTACGTAACCATTTCTTCTTTGTTACCTCTTCAATAGTATTCCTTTATTCAAATTCCATATTTCTTCATTTAATTCCTTTCTCCAACCTCCCCTTTCATTTATGTAATCGTTTGTTTCCTCTTTATCATTATGCCTCCCCAATTGTATTCAATAATTCTTCAATTCTTTCATTTCTCCAAGTTCGTTTTTTACTTTTTGCATTCATTATTTGCCTCTAATATACTGTATATAGAATTATATTTATGCATGTTTTTTTTTTTACCCTCCTTCCCTGCGTTCTGCCATCAGTAGTCTTCCAGTTACAAAGACCCTTATCCATTGTTTACTCCGTCTTTCACTTATTATTACCCTCCTTCCCTGCGTTCTGCCATCAGTAGTCTTCCAGTTACAAAGACCCTTATCCATTGTTTACTCCGTCTTTCACTTATTATTCTTTCCTCTTTCTACCCCTTTTATCTCATTTGTTTAAACTTTATTTTTGTTTCGTTTCATTAACTTCCCCACTTTTCACTTTACGTATTTATTCTCTTCTCTCACATTAATGTTCATCCTTGTTCTCCAATTCCTCTTTTCATAATGTTTATATATATTCATTCATTCATTCATTCATTATTTCCATCTCCCATAATCCTCTCCTTAATAATTGTTCACACATATTTTCCAATTAATTTCCTTCTCCAACCCCACAATCCATTTCACATTATGCATTTATTATTTCCCTCTCTTCCATTATTCGACTCCCTAATTATTTTCTTCCACTTTTTCTCCAATTCTTTTTTCCCCGACCGTCCGCCACAAGTAGTCTTCCAATCAGAGCAGTTAGAAGCCCTGGAACCACCACAAAGACGGGTAAGAGCTGGAAAATTGGGAGAGAGAGAGAGAGAGAGAGAGAGAGGGGGGGGAGTGGGGGAGGGAGGGGGGGATAGAGAGAGAGAGAGAGAGTGTGAGAGGGGAGGGGGGAGAAGGGGAAAGGGAGGGAGGGAGGGAGGGATAGAGAGAGAGAGAGAGAGAGAGTGAATGGAGGGAAGGAGGGAGGAGGTAGAGCATAGTTACACCCGGAGTTACACATATACTCAGACCACACAGACCTTGCGGTTCCTACTAAGTGGTCCGGCCTTTATGCTACTACTACTACTACTACTACTACTACTACTACTACTACTACTAGAGACAGGGACAGTTTATAGTAGAATAATTGGACAGCAAAGTAGAAGGATCTCTCCCCACCCTCAGCCCTCTCCGAATAGGAGAGACGCAGAGTTAGAGGGGATATGATAGAGGTGTTCAAGTGGGTTAGTGGGATTAACAAAGGGGACATGACAAATGTACTAAAGCTCAGTGATAGCGAAAGAACTCGTACCAATGGTTTCAAATTAGATAAATTTCGTTTCAGAAAAGATATAGGCAAGTATTGGTTTGGTAACAGAGTTGTAGATGGGTGGAATGGACTACCAAGTGCTATAGTGGGATCTAAAACTGTAGGGAGCTTTAAGATAAAATTGGATAAGCATATGGACGAGAAGGGTTGGGTGTGAAGGGGGATCAGCCGGGTTGGGCCAATCAGCGCTCTGCAGACCCCCATAATCCTGCGTTAATCTCTAACCGTTTTGGTAAGATGATCCTCAGGGTATTAGAGTGTGAAGCCTATAATTGGGCTTTGTAATTGAATTGGGGTTGTGTGGGACAGGGATCTGCCTTGCTTAGGCCAATCGGCTTTCTGCAGACTCCCATTTTCTTATGTTCTTAAGTGTTAACGGGTCAGGAATTGCCCAAAAGGAAAGTTTTTACGTATGCCAGGGTTTTTACGTATGCCAGGGTTTCATAATTAACGACATTTTTCGCTTCAACATATTCGTAATAGCTGGGTAATCAAGATGGAGGGATGGCAATTTACCGTCTTTTGAAACTAAGCCGACTATAGTGTATGGCTTCTTTACCGAGTTGTGTAACCTAGTGACCCTATAATAACAGAGACCGGCTATGCTCCGTCATATTGGTGCCACTGGTGTCATTAACTTTATTGTAATATAATATACTGTAATAATATATATATTTTTTTTTATAATAACATTTTATATTCTGGTACAGGATATAATAGTATAGTCTTGTACATGATCAACAATCCAATACTTGTATTTTGATAATTACAGCACCAAAATTGCGTCCATGTGTATAGATGTCCGATCTCTCTTAATACAGGCTCAAGCAACATATATTAGATGTGTTATTCAAAGACCGAGCAGTATATTTTGTGCCATAATTTCCGAATGTTTACGATACGTATGGACATAGTGAGTGGAAAGAAAGGATAGTGACACCAATATGGCGGAGGTTGACCGATCTCTGTTGACTATGGGATCTGTACCAGTAACTATTATATGCTGGTTAGTTTGTTTACATCTTGGGATTGGCCAATATCCTTATAAACCAGTGCCAGGTGTTTGTGTTGTAGACTGTGCAGGGTAAAGCTGGTATCACACGAGAGCTTTTATAGTCAACATTCGATGATCAACATTTGTCTGGGGAAATTTCTGGACTATTTTGCACTGGTATCGGAAACTAGACTGATAATGGATGAATTTAGGTGACTGAAATATAAATAAATGTTTACCCCATAAGCTGCCAGACCAGTGTTAAGGGGAGGCAGACCGTTTTTCTGGACCCTCTTCTCACTAATGTTTAGCCCCACTAGTTTTGAGATTATAAGACGTTCGGCCCATTAGTTTGGCGATTTTAACACCTTTCGCCCCATTTTGTTGTCAATTTTAAGACCTTTCGTGCCATTTAGGTGTCAATTATTTCCTGGCGAGCGTCAGCGAGCCTGCAATTTTAAGAGGAATCGGCCTTCGGCCGGGAAATTTTTCTACCGAAAAATGTACAAATTTATCTTGAAAGGGGGTCTAGGGAGTGTTTTTCTAAGCTTGATGGAGGTCTAGGGAGGAAACTAAGAAAATATATGAATAAATGAATTAATAGACCAAACAAACGGTCAGTCTCCCCTTAAGGATAAATGTTGAGGGAAAAAGCGCTCGTGTGATACCGGCTTAAGGAAGGATCTGTAAAGTGATATGGGTAGATATACACCCAGCTAACCCTTTCAGTAGTCCAGGAAGTATTCGTAATGTATGCTGGCTACCTTATACAGCTTTATTTAGATTAGGAAGGATTTGTGTGATCGAATGGGATACAAACGATCTCAATTAACCATATAACTTTCACAGATCCTGCCTAATCCCTATAAAGTTGCATTATGTAGAATGAATAAAGAAACGTGTCCTACAGTAGAAAGTGTTAGTATAAGGCCAGAAAGGTACCGGTATATGAAGTTATGGAAAGTAAATCATTACACAACCTTATGCAGCTTAGGAAGGATATGTGGGAGTTAAAAGGCTAAAGACTGGCCCAATCAACCCTTTGACTTCCATGTACCCTTCCTACTCTAAACAAAGTCGTCTAATGATAGCCAGAATAAAGTGTCAGAATGCGGCATAATCCCAAAGGGGTTAAAGCTTGAACCCAAAAGACAGTTATATATAATGCAATGAGAGAGAGAGAGAGAGAGAGAGAGAGAGAGAGAGAGAGAGAGAGAGAGAGAGAGAAAGAGAGAGAAGGGGGGGGGAGAGGGAGAGAGCAGTTGAGGGGATGGAGGAAGAAATTGGGTGAGGGCAATGAATGGAAGACTAATTTCAAGAGAGAGAGAGAGAGAGAGAGAGCTTGTGTGAGAGGTAGAGGCCAATTGAGCAGCATATGAATTATTGGAGGAGAGCTTGCGATTATTGAGTGATAATGTGGTTGTAGGGAATGGGTGCCAGGCACCAGTTGGACTAGATAATAGTCCGTCAGGGGCCTGGCCCGGTGAGCCAGTATATATATGAAGGGCCTTATTTGGAAGTAATGTGAGCGGGCATTGTTTTGTAGTTCAGCTACGTGTCTGCCTGCTGTGACCAGAACCTCTCCAGAAGGTCTGGGACCTAGGAATCTTTTGCTGGAGACCCCTCATGGTCCTTGGTCTCTGGGTCTTCTCCTAGGCGACCTAGGTGTGTGTGAATTTATATTTTTGTATTTAAATTTGTTGTTTCTGTTCGGGCTCTGTCTCGAGTTGGCCACCCCTAGCTATGGGGTATGTGCCTGAGTATACACATAATACATATACAATAACTTTGTTAATGCATTGTTTACTAATATAACCTTTTTATTTTCTCCAGGTAAATTGGAGAGTCCAGCAGAACCAGTCATCGTGAGTAGGCCTACAGGACGTATGCAAGTCAAGGTTAAGGGGGGTCACCTGCTTGTTTTATCTTTCTCTCCCTCTCTCTTTGGGTTGTATCCATTCGGTCCCATTCAGCCTACTGTTTTAAGACATTTATCCCCATCCAGGTGTCGATTTTTTCCTGGCGAGCGATAGCGAGCCAGCATTGTATGGAGAAATCCGGCTTTGCCGGAGACATTTTTCTATCGAAAAATATACAAATTTAGCTTGCTGTCAAAACAAAAATATGTATATGCTGGCTCGCTACCGCTCACCAGGAAAATATTGACACCTGGATGGGGGTAAACGTCTTAAAGCAGTAGGCTGAATGGGGCCGAATGGATATAAGCCAAAGAGAGAGGGAGAGAAAGAGAAAAAAAAGCGAGGTGGGCTCCCTTAAAAGTATGTCTGTGTGTCTGTCTGTGTGTGTCTGTATAACTGTCTATATCTGTGTGTTTGTCTGTTTGTCTGTGTCTGTTTGTATGTCTGTTATCTATTGTTCTATCTATCTGAGTGTGGGTGTGGGTGTAATATGTATGTATATATATGTGTGTTTGTCTGTTTGTCTGTGTCTGTTTGTATGTATGTTATCTATTGTTCTATCTATCTGAGTGTGGGTGTGTGTGTAATATGTATGTATATATATGTGTGTTTGTCTGTTTGTTTGTATGTCTGTTATCTATTGTTCTATCTATCTGAGTGTAGGTGTGTGTGTAATATGTATGTATATATATGTGTGTTTGTCTGTTTGTTTGTTTGTATGTCTGTTATCTATTGTTCTATCTATCTGAGTGTGGGTGTGGGTGTAATATGTATGTATATATATATATATATATATATATATATATATATATATATATATATATATATATATATGTGTGTTTGTCTGTTTGTTTGTCTGTCTGTTATCTATTGTTCTATCTATCTGAGTGTGGGTGTGTGTGTAATATGTATGTATATATATGTGTGTTTGTCTGTTTGTTTGTATGTCTGTTATATATTGTTCTATCTATCTGAGTGTGGGTGTGTGTGTCTGTCTATATATGTGTGTTTGTCTGTCTGTCTGTTTGTATGTCTGTTATCTATTGTTCTATCTATCTGAGTGTGGGTGTGGGTGTAATATGTATGTATATATATGTGTGTTTGTCTGTTTGTTTGTTTGTATGTCTGTTATCTATTGTTCTATCTATCTGAGTGTGGGTGTGGGTGTAATATGTAATAATAATAATAATAATAAACGGTTTATTAAAGAATGGCAGCCTCATGAGCTGAAAATACACATTTTACAATTTAGTGGATGAACATGAGATGTACAGATATGAGGATGGTAAGCTTAGTTTACAAACAAAATAAATAAATACAATAATGATGCATGTGCAGAATACAAATTATCATAAAATAACCATGAGAGTAAGTGATATACAGTACATATACACATTTATTTACTTACTCATATACAGAACATACGTATATACACGTACGTGCGTACATACATATACATACATATATAGGAACATAAGAACATGCAGTAAGTGTGCACATGTCCATATACACAAACGCTCACGTATGCACACAAACATACATACATACAGAAACTGTGTTGGTATGGTCAGGGTAAAGAGGGTGCAGGTACTACAATGGGAGGTTAATCCTCGGTAGTGTAGGTGTTATTCACTTGCTTGTTTCGTCAAGGGGAATCCACGCAATGCGAGCTAAGCTCATTATTATCGCGCCTCCTTAACTGGGAATGTATTGCGTGAAATGCATGTTAAGTGTTTATGTATCGTTGGAATGGCTGTGGATGTGTGTGTAGTCTGTATTTTAGCCAATTGGCGACATCTGGAAACGAAGGCTTAGGGTTAATCTGTATGGTACCATTCTCACTACGGTACCAGTCTCACCCGAAGGCTTAGGTTGACCAGTAGCTTAGGTGAACCATATGATACCCATCTCGCCTTGTACCATTTTTGCCAACCCCAGATGGGACGTCACAACGTCGTCCACTTATTCCAGGTACCTATTTACAGCTAGGTGAACTGAGGCTAACACATGAAAGGAGACAAGCCCAATTTGTCTCCGCCCGGCCGGGGGATTGAACCCCCGATCCCTCGTGTGTGAGACGAGAGCGCTACCTACTAGGCTACGGGCTGTGTGTGTGTGTGTGTGTGTGTGTGTGTGTGTGTGTGTGTGTGTGTGTGTGACAGAAGGCGAAATATGGAAGAGCTGGGCGTTCTATTGTATGTATATATATGTGTGTTTGTCTGTTTGTTTGTTTGTATGTCTGTTATCTATTGTTCTATCTATCTGAGTGTGGGTGTGTGTGTAATATGTATGTATATATATGTGTGTTTGTCTGTTTGTTTGTTTGTATGTCTGTTATCTATTGTTCTATCTATCTGAGTGTGGGTGTGGGTGTCTGTCTATATATGTGTGTTTGTCTGTTTGTCTGTTTGTATGTCTGTTCTATCTATCTTGGTGTGTGTGTATTTGTTTATTTGTGTGTTTGTTTGTATGTCTGTCATCTGGGTTTTGTTATCTATCAGGGGCTTTGTTTTCTGTTTGTCTGTATCTGTCTGTCATTCTATCTGTCTGTGCCTACTCGTCTGTCTGTGAACGTCAGGTCGGTGTGTATTCCGTTTGATAGATATGTATGTTCTATGTTAAGGTATTAAGGGGGGGTGACCTGTTTTGGTTCTGTCCTTTTCTATCTTTCTCTGGCTTGTATCCATTTGGCCCCATTCAGCCTACTGTTTTAAGACGTTTATCCCCATCCAGGTGTCAATTTTTTACTGGTGAGCGGTAGCGAGCCAGCATATTTTTTTATTTTTGTTTGGCGGCAGGCTAAATTTGTAAATTTTTCGATAGAACAATTTCTTCATTATTTATAATGCTGGCTCGCTATCGCTCGCCAGGAAGAAATCGACACCTGGATTTTTTTTTTTTTTTTTTTTTTTTTTTTTTTTTTTTTTTTTTTATATTCCAACTTACTTCCTCTCGGGCATAGGCTGAGAGCCTTAACATTCACCGCTTTACAATGAACAGTGAAGCCCGTGAGGTCTTGTTCCAGTCTAGGGAGTGAGACATGTGAAGCACGTAGAGTACAACGAGCACCTGCCATCTTGCCTTCACATGAGGCACGGTGCTCACTCATGGCCCGAAACGACCCCATCTCTGAAGCCATCTCGTTCCCGTGCTTCACTGTCTCAC
>JBAKBP010040349.1:0-10000 GCA_037953745.1 Lithodes maja | reverse complement strand
TTTTTCTAGTTTCCTCCCTAGACCTCCATGAAATTTAATAAAAAAACATCCATTAGATCCCCCTTCTAGATTAATTTGTACATTTTTCGGTAGGAAAATTTCCCGGCCAAAGGCCGGTTCTTCCAACATTACAGGCTCACTATCGTTTGGCAGGGAAAAAATCGACACCTAAATAGCACGAAAGGTCTAAATATTGACAAATAAATGGGGCGAAACGTGTTAAAATCGAATAACTAATGGGGCAAACATCTTAACATCTGAAAACTAATGGGGCTAAACATGAGGGAGAAACTGGTCCAGAAAACCGGCCCATCCCCCCTTAAGGGGAGGTACTAGGTTTTTCTGGAACCCCTTCTCCATCATGATTAGCCCCATTAGTTATGTGATTTTAAGACGTTCACCTCATTAGTTTGACGATTTTAAGTCATTTTGGTCCATTTGTCTGTCACTGTTAAGACCTTTCGTGCCATTTACGTGTCAATGTTTTCTTAGCGAGCGATAGCGAGCCTGTAATTATCAGAGAAGGCCGGGACATTTTTCCACCAAAAAATGTACAAATCTATCTTGAAGGGGGTGTTAAGAGTGTTTTTTAAAGCTTGATGGAGGTCTGGGGAGAAAACTAAGAAAAATTAAAAATATTAATATATTAGCAAATAAATAGCCCATCTCCCATTAACCCCTTCTTTACCGACGAACGACGTCTTTTCGATTTTACTGTAGCTGTGTTTAGACGATTTTGTGAAGTTTGAGAAGGATCTGTGGTAGTGAAAAGGGTTAGGAGAGAGACTTCGAACCTGTTAACTGATGGAGGTTCTTTTTAAACTGCACACAAATCGTCTAATAGATAGCCAGGATAAAGTTTGATCAGTTAAGGGGAGGTTTTTAATCAGTTAAGGGGAGGTTTTGATCAGTTAAGGGGAGGTTTTGATCAGTTAAGGGGAGGTTTTGATCAGTTAAGGGGAGGTTTTGATCAGTTAAGGGGAGGTTTTTAGTTTGGTCCCTAGATACCCTTCAAGCTTAAGATTACACCCCCTTGAGCCCCTTTCAAGATAAATTTGTAAATTTTTCGGTAGAAAAATTTGCCGGCTGAAAGCCGGTTCCTCTTAAATGAGAGGCTCGCTATCGCTCGCCAGGATAAAATCGACACCTAAATGGCACGAAAGGTCTTAAAATAGACAGAAATGGGTTGAAAGTTCTTAAAATCGTCAAAATAATGGGGCAAAAGTCTTAAAATCTCAAAAGCAATGGGGCTAAACATGAGGGAGTACAAAGGAAATCAAGCAACAACAGATCTAGTGACCCTTCTAGGTTGCTTGTCCTCCAAAACACTGAGGATCAAGTGTCCAAACAGTGGTTTAGAGTGGGTAAGGAAACATTGGAAAGGGAATTACTGCCCTGGAACTAATGTCCGTGGCAGGATTAGGAAGTTAGTAGGGGACAGATGGGTTAGTAACTGAGGGGGGGATAAAATAAAGTTATTCATTTACAAACGCAGTCAGTCGCGGGTTTGATGCGAGATATTTGTCTAGGCGGAGTTTAAATGAATCAACGGTGATGCAGTCTATAACGTTTCGTTTCGGGGAAGCCCATTCCACAAGTTGACAACTCGATTGAAGAAGAAATTCTTAGATTCGTGTGAGTTAAAAGATTTACCAATAATTTTGCAACCGTTTCCCCGCGTGTAATTAGATTGGTCGATAGTGAAGTACTTACTACAGTTCATATTGTCGATGCCTTTGATGATTTTGAACACTTGAATTAAGTCACCTCTTAATCTGCGCTGGGTTAAAGGAAATAGATTTAATTCTCTAAGACGCTCTTCGTATGGTTTGTTCTTTAGGCTAGGTATCATTTTGGTAACTCTACGTTGAACTCGTTCTAGCTTGTTTATATCTTTTTGGTAATAAGGGCACCAGGATTGAACGCAGTATTCCAGAAGAGGGCGGACTAAGGAATTGTAAAGGGTTAGGATAACGTCTTTGGATTTATGCTCAAATGACCTGCCTATAAAGCCAATTATTTTGTTTGCCTTCTTAACAACTTCTGAACATTGTTGACTCGGTTTTAGGTTACTCGATATTGTTACTCCCAGATCGGTTTCTCTGTTTACATTCTTAAGCTGAGTGCCATTCATCGAATAGTTTGCTTTCTCATTTAGGTATCCGATATGTAGTACTTTACATTTATCCGCATTGAAACTCATTTGCCAAATTTGGGCCCAACATGACAATTTATCTAGATTGTGTTGCATATCGTCAACTTGTTCTTTTGAGAGTACGCTATTTGCAATTTTTGTATCGTCAGCAAATTTTGAGATTGTGCAGGTGAGACCCTCATCTATGTCGTTGATGTAAATTAGAAAGAGAATTGGTCCTAGTACCGATCCCTGGGGTACCCCGCTACTTACATTGGTCCATTTAGATGCCTTACCGTTTATGACTACTCTTTGCTTTCTGTCGCTGAGCCAATTTTCTATCCATTTCAACACACCGTCTTGTATTCCATGCGCTTTTAGTTTTAGCAGTAATCGTTTGTGGGGAACTTTGTCAAAGGCCTTTTGAAAATCAAGGTATATAATATCTACAGCTTTACTCTCATCGTAGAGGTTGAGGATATCGTGGAAGAAGTCTAAGAGGTTTGTTAAACAGGAACGTTTTTTACGAAAGCCGTGTTGAGTATCTTTAAGTATGTTATTTTCCTCTAAGTGATTTACGAGTCTGTCTCGTATGACCGTTTCAAGCATTTTGCATACAACTGAGGTTAAGCTAATTGAACGATAGTTACTGGGTAGGGATTTGCTGCCTTTTTGAATATCGGTGTTACGTTGGCTAGCTTCCACTGATCAGGCATAGTTCCAGACTGCAAGGATTTATTGAATAGTAATGTCAGTGGTTTGGAGAGCTCATCCTTAGCTTCCTTTAGAACTCTAGGCGAGATTGTATCAGGTCCAGGCGTTTTATTTACCTTGAGTTTATCTAAACAATTCAATACTTCTCTCTCTGTAACGGTGATATCAGAAAGAAAAAAGTAGTTACTTCAACTGTTGGACCGTTAGTCGATGAAAATGGAGAATACACCAAAGACGAAGAACAAATGAGTAATGCCCTCAATACCTTCTTTGCATCAGTTTTTACAACAGAAGACCTCAGTGATATCCCTACACCATCGCCGATTCAGATTGAAAATTCAGATGTTCTAAGCAATATCACCGTTACAGAGAGAGAAGTATTGAATTGTTTAGATAAACTCAAGGTAAATAAAACGCCTGGACCTGATACAATCTCGCCTAGAGTTCTAAAGGAAGCTAAGGATGAGCTCTCCAAACTACTGACATTACTATTCAATAAATCCTTGCAGTCTGGAACTATGCCTGATCAGTGGAAGATAGCCAACATAACACCGATATTCAAAAAAGGCAGCAAATCCCTACCCAGTAACTATCGTCCAATTAGCTTAACCTCAGTTGTATGTAAAATGCTAGAAACGGTCATAAGAGACAGACTCGTAAATCACTTAGAGGAAAATAACATACTTAAAGATACTCAACACGGCTTTCGTAAAAAACGTTCCTGTTTAACAAACTTCTTTGACTTCTTCCACGATATCCTCAACCTCTACGATGAGAGTAAAGCTGTAGATATTATATACCTTGATTTTCAAAAGGCCTTTGACAAAGTTCCCCACAAACGTTTACTGCTAAAACTAAAAGCGCATGGAATACAAGACGGTGTGTTGAAATGGATAGAAAAGTGGCTCAGCGACAGAAAGCAAAGAGTAGTCATAAACGGTAAGGCATCTAAATGGACCAATGTAAGTAGCGGGGTACCCCAGGGATCGGTACTAGGACCAATTCTCTTTCTAATTTACATCAACGTCATAGATGAGGGTCTCACCTGTACAATCTCAAAATTTGCTGACGATACAAAAATTGCAAATAGCGTACTCTCAAAAGATCAAGTTGACGATATGCAACACAATCTAGATAAATTGTCACATTGGGCCCAAATTTGGCAAATGAGTTTCAATGCGGATAAATGTAAAGTACTACATATCGGATACCTAAATGAGAAAGCAAACTATTCGATGAATGGCACTCAGCTTAAGAATGTAAACAGAGAAACCGATCTGGGAGTAACAATATCGAGTAACCTAAAATCGAGTCAACAATGTTCAGAAGTTGTTAAGAAGGCAAACAAAATAATTGGCTTTATAGGCAGATCATTTGAGCATAAATCCAAAGACGTAATCCTAACCCTTTACAATTCCTTAGTCCGCCCTCTTCTGGAATACTGCGTTCAATGCTGGTGCCCTTATTACCAAAAAGACATAAACAAGCTAGAACGAGTTCAACGTAGAGTTACCAAAATGATACCTAGCCTAAAGAACAAACCATACGAAGAGCGTCTTAGAGAATTAAATCTATTTCCTTTAACCCAGCGCAGATTAAGAGGTGACTTAATTCAAGTGTTCAAAATCATCAAAGGCATCGACAATATGAACTGTAGTAAGTACTTCACTATCGACCAATCTAATTACACGCGGGGAAACGGTTGCAAAATTATTGGTAAATCTTTTAACTCACACGAATCTAAGAATTTCTTCTTCAATCGAGTTGTCAACTTGTGGAATGGGCTTCCCCGAGACGTTATAGACTGCAGCACCGTTGATTCATTTAAATTCCGCCTAGACAAATATCTCGCATCAAACCCGCGTCTGACTGCGTTTGTAAATGAATAACTTTATTTTATCCTCCCCTCAGTTACTAACCCATATGTCCCCTACTAACTTCCTAGTCCTGCCACGTTAGTGGCAGGGCAGTAGTTCCCTTTCCAATGTTCCCTTACCCACTCTAAACCACTGTTTGGACACTTGATCCTCAGTGTTTTGGAGGACAAGCAGCCTAGAAGGGTCACTAGACCTGTTGTTGCTTGATTTCCTTTGTACTCCTTTGTACTCTCTCGCTCTCGCTCTCGCTCTCTCTCTCTCTCGCTCGCGCTCTCGCGCTCTCGCTCTCGCTTTCGCTCTCTCTCTCTCTCTCTCTCTCTCTCTCTCTCTCTCTCTCTCTCTCTCTCGGGTGGGCCATATTTGCTCTGCATTACGTATATATCTGTCTTGTTGCTACCAGAAGTGTGAATGTTTGTTTCCGAGATATTGAACAACCGGAACAATTTGGGCGTCCCGTAGAGTTTTATTGTTATATATGTGTGTGTGAGAGAGAGAGAAAGTGTCGGTGTGTGTGTATGTCGTTTCCGAGATATTGAAGAAACGGAACAATTTAGGCGTCCCGTTAAGGTCTATTGTTATATACAGTATATATGTGTGTGTGTGTGTGTGTGTGTGTGTGTGTGTGTGTGTGTGTGTGTGTGTGTGTGTGTGTGTGTGTGTGTGTTTTGTTTCCGAGATATTGAAGAAACGGAACAATCTAGGCGTCCCGTAAAGGTCTATTGTTATATATGAAAGTTTGAATGTTTTGTGTGTGTGTGTTTGGAAGTGTGTGCGTGTGTGTGTATACTGTATGTATTTACCTAATTGCCTAATTGTAGTATACAGGAATTGAGCTTTTAGGCTCATTTTGTCCCACTTCATGAGTTACAATTGTCTAAATTTGGTGTGTGTGTGTGTGTGTGTGTGTGTGTGTGTGTGTGTGTGTGTGTGTGTGTGAGTGTGTTCATTGTTTTTGTATGTGTGTGTAAGAGTGTGTACGCAGGTTTCACCATGTATGTGTGTTTATGTGGATGGTGATTTTATATGTATGTGTGTTTGTGTGTTTACGTTGCTTGTGTGTGTGTGTGTGTGTGTGTGTGTTTTTTTTTTTTTTTTTTTTTTTTTACCGACATGCGAGTGAAGCCTGGCTTTGCTACATTAGGGAGACGCTTTGTTTTGGAACGGTGTTGACATTTGCTGTTATGCTCTCTCTCTCTCTCTCTCTCTCTCTCTCTCTCTCTCTCTCTCTCTCTCTCTCTCTCTCTCTCTCTCTCTCTCTCTCTCTCTCTCTCCTATTACAATGGTTTTCTGCATGGTCAGCTTTGCCAAGTGTGACGCACCCAGTGCGTGGCAACGCAACCTGATTGTACTCCTTGGTACTCCACTGTACCGCCACTGTGTGGTACCGCTGTACCGCTGTACCGTGCTGGCTGCTTATATTGAGTGTGACAACGTATAACTATGTTCTTTGTATCTCTGCAAAGGTCTCGTCATGTGCTAACCATGGTAGGTTTTGTTTTAAGCCATGTCGAGACCTTCCATTTAATATGTAGTATCAATAGAGAAGTTGATAGATAAGACAATGGGAGTTCAGAGAGAGAGAGTGAGTTAGTTTTCAGAGCGAGAGGGTAGCAACGCGCCACGCTGCCGGAGTGGTGGTTGCCAGACGTATGGACCGGTTGGCAGCCTTGCGCTTATAGCTAGGTGCGACAGGGTTGGTAGTCCATTGCCGCCTGCCTATGCTGCCTGGGTTGCCCATGTTGTCGTACTGCACATTGCCTGGAGGCTCGCTGTGTGTTCCATGATCAGGTTGCCTAGAACCTTTGAGATTCTAACATCCCTTGCCCTCTCTCCCAATTTCTCACGGTTGCACTCTTTCTCTCTGACGACATTTCTCTCATTTCATTCTTCTCTCTATTTAAATGCATAACCTTCCCTTGAGGTCCTAAAGGAGTTTCAGCACTCACCTCTCGTATTACTCTTAGGACAAGCATATATTTACATGTATTAGATTTAAGGGGTTAATGTGAACAGCGATCTTCTTGATGAGGATAGTTGGTGAACGTTCTACATGTTCACGAGTTATATGCCCAGCTCATCATCCAATTTGTGACTAGACTAGTGCCATGTGTAAGAGCCCGACCATGCCCAGGAGTTGTCTGTAGAGGGGCGAGGACTTAGCCTTGATTTGCCTACCGAGCCAGGAGCGAGTGCAGTACCAGAGACTACAGCTCGCTCGTAGTGCCGGTATAGTAGAGTAACGTAATTTATCTGTCCTTGTGTTCTCTGCAGTCTTTTCCTGGGTTCTCGCTTTCGGTGCTGGGACTCGTTGTTCCTGTGACTTGGCCTGCTAGCTAGAACACATGGGGATGATGAGTGGGTGATATCTTTATTTTACTATGCATTGCAGCTCTCTTTAAGTTTATGTATGTAACACTTTACAATACACATTACTCACACACAAGACAACACTATTAATACTTTCATGTATCAATTAACTGCACTGTCGTTTTGCTGCTGTGTCCGGAGTTCTGTTGCGTAGGGCGCATACGGACTCAGAGGGGAGACAGAGTGAGAGAAGCGAAGTAGCCTATGCGGTAGTAGGCTACCGGCGCAGTACTGTTGCCTGCAACCTTTAGTTATTCCAAGTATAGATTCATTCTTATAATAAGTGACTACTATTTATGTTCCTTCCATGTGTATTATTAGGTATCTACTGGATCATGAACATCTTATATGCTACATGCTAGTGCATGTTAGTAGGGGACAGTTATTCTAGTGCACGCGCTTTCAAGTAGGCGTGTACATTTGTCATTTAGCATTTCACTGTCATACCTTTAGCCTGCTTCTATTCTACATTATTAGAGGCTTAATATTAACGTAGTTTCTTGAGTATTGCATTTCTTTAGTAATAACGTAACCTATAAATGTCTGAGGGAGTTTAGCCTCATAGCCTACCCCTGTTGTACACTTTCGCCGAGTTAAGGTACCTCGTTACCATAGACGAAAACTCTGTAGGGCGTTGGTGCTTTTGTTGTCTGGAGCATATAGTATTTGGGACTGGAATCGAGCGTGTCGTTGTCACATAAGCCATTTCTGTCCTACGATCAAGAATCCCGAATATGTATTGCCGATCCAGCCGTAACAAAATGGCGACCTTGCACAAGATTCAGTAGTATCCTATCACATGTTTTTTGGAGAACTATTCTATGCTACCTAGTAGAGCTGGCTAGAATTTTCTTGCATATTGGAGGAATTTTTATTGTGTCATTATTGTATTGGTGGACTTGCAGATTGTTTCGTTGGGGGTGTCTAGAGTAGAGTCATTCAAGCATCTTTAACATTTTGTGAGTCGAGACTGCAATTAGTAATAAGCACTTCTTTTTTTTTATGAACAGCAATTGTATAACCAGCACTATGTCTAATGACTCATCATTTACGGGGGAGGATAACACGGTACAGCCTAGTAACCAGCAAGTACAACAGATGTTTAGGGAGGGGAGTGTTATAAGTGGAGAGAGGGATGCCCGGGCATTTTTGCAGACACCTTTGACCGAACAGCGCCTGCAGGCTATTGATTGTTACGGTCTTCGCTGTTTAGCCACGGTTTTGGGGCGGGACTGTCCTGACAGTTGGCCCAAGAAGAATTTGGTGGCATGTTTGTTGGGTGATGGCGATGGGGCGGTGGGTGGAGTGGGGTCTTGGGGGGTTCCCTCCAAGCCTCCATTCCACTCTACCCCTGAGCTGGGCCCTCAGCCAGCGAGTCTTAGCACGATGCAGCAGGAGGGTTCTCAAGGGCAAGCTGGCTTACCCGTAAACACGTCTCGGTGTGGATCCCCCATTTTGTGCTCTCCCCCCCCAGGCCTGTCTCCTGAGATGTTATTTCAGCTAGAACTAGCTAAGTTTAAGCTGCAGGAGACTCAGATACAACAGGCTAGTATAGAACGGATTAAGCTGCAGGAGACTCAGATACAACAGGCTAGTATAGAACGCATAGAGGTTGCTAGAATCCAAGCCAATCAGGACGCAACCAGGTACCAGGCTGAAATGGATGTCGAGAAGTCTAGAGTAGAGACCACGGGGCGTCATCTCGGTGGTGGGCACCGGGTTACAGACTCACTTTCGCATTTAATTAAGTTAGAACCCGCATTTGATGAGACAGCAGTGACTGAGTTTTTTGCTCGTTTCGAAAAGAAGTGTCGTGAGTATGACTGGCCGGAGGTTAAATGGGCAGCATTAGTTTCATCACGTCTAGTGGGTAAGGGGTTGAAAGCCTACGATGCACTGTCACTGGACGAGAGTGTAGTGTATGGACTGGTGAAGGAGGCTGTGCTCCGGGCCTACGAACTGCAACCCGAAACTTATAGATTGAAGTTCCGTGGCGTGAATAAGAAGAGCGACGTCAGTTTTATGGAGCACGCACGGGACTTAACAGATGCAGGTAATAACTGGTTTCGGTCCGAGCACGCAGAGTCGGCTGAGGAAATTAAGCAACTTTTCTATCTGGAACAGTTTTACAAATGTACTGGAACCGATCTAACGCTGAACATTAAGGAAAAATGTCCCAAGACAGTAGAGGAGGCTGCCAAGATGGCAGACCTCAGATTATCATTGATTCGTGGTTGCGGTGCCGCTCAGAGGGCTGAGTCAGGGCAGAAGGGGCGCTATACCCCACCCACCAGAGTTTTCGATAATAACAAATCCTATGACACACATAACCACACTAAATGCATTGCACCTAATAACACCTACAAACACAAGCCTCTCCCGTTTACTAAAGGTCAGGCCCCTTCTTCGCCCGCACAAGGGAAGAAGCCCATTGGGGATGTGAAATGTTACAAATGTCAGAAGCTAGGCCATTATTCACGTGAGTGCCCTAGTAACACTCCCGCTAAGCCGGTGTCATTGGTTCACAGTATCGGTGTGTCTCTGAAGGCTGCAGCAACTGCCCGGGGTAGGTTGTCAGCAGCTGAGGCACACGCGGTAAAGAAGCGTACGGAAGGCTCGACACCTGTCCGGGACACTTTCTGTAACCATCGGGGACACGGGTTTGTGAGCTGGGGGAGTGAACTACGGAGGGTTGACTTGCTGAGGGATACGGGGGCTTCGCAAACTTTGTTGAGGAACTTCACAGGGAAACCGATAAATGCGGCCAGAGTTGTTGTGGTGCAGGGTATAAATGCTACGAGGTCATACCCACTTGTGAGGTTGGAGTTGAGAGTGGAGAGGTGTGCAGGGAGCTGGATGTAGGGATCGTTGAGTGTTTGCCAGTTGAGGGCGTCGACCTTCTTCTCGG